>MU827371.1:151796-214190 GCA_029204205.1 Desmophyllum pertusum
TTGAAGTATAGAAAAGGGTATAGGGATTTCACGAATTGAAGTATAGAAAAGGGTAGGGAAAACTGTCATTTAGGTGTTTTAAGGGCTTTTTCAAAATATCTCGAACAGACGCACATAACGGCTGATTCATCCAATATTTTAAGGGGCTATTCAAGCGAAAAGGTTAGTAAAACTCGTAAAAGGGATGCAGTGTTTCAACTGTAGGTATGTGAAAGGGGTACCATTTTCTACTGAAGGTATATTAAAGGGTTAACTTTTCAGTCAAAAATGGTATATAAATAAAGGGTAAGGGTTTGGACCTTGGGGCGTAACCTCCCCGTATAAAAATTTGTTTCAGTACCCCACCCCCTCCCTCCCCACCCCGGGGGAGCTAGTCAGCACTTGAGCCAAAGGCTTTGGCCAACACCGTCGGAGCTTATCCCAGTTACCGGCAGCATGAAGCGACTAGGAGTATTGTTAAGTACTCCCCTGGATGGGTTGCTAGTCCATTGCAGGTTATCCCCAGCATTTTGGCATTTTGCCCCAACAGTTTGCCGGTACCCATTTTAGTCCTGGGTCGAGAGAGGCACTGTGAGAGTAATGTGTCCTGCCCAAGAACACAACTGAATACAAATGACCCCAGCCAGCGCTCTAGCCCGGATTTGATTCCACCTCCACAATAAAAACATTTATTTAAATGGGGTTTTGTGATGTAATAAAAAAACCGTGCGATCTTTTTAGTGGGTCTTTAGTAAGAGTGATTATTGTTGCCTTACGTAAAAATAGTATTTGTGGCCTAGTATAAACTCATTTTATCCCCTGGCCTACCCTCGTTATTACCCAACAGAAGGGACACGGGGAAGGAACGCAGGAGAAGAGGGGGTGGGAAACAGATTCCCAAGGTGACTGGAACTGGGAGAAATAGGAAAATTGTTTGTAATATTGCATAATATTTTGCAATAGAAAAAGCACAGAGAGGGCGGAACTGGGAGTAGTTCAGACCCCCCCTCCCCCCCCTCCTGACTTACCCTGTCAAGTTGAATATTATCTCCATCGCATGGTACTCGTCCTTTGTTCCAATTCTTTGCGTTGTTGTAATTAGTGTTGGGGAGCCATTGTATTGGGGACAGCTGAGCATTGATTCCATAGAGAGATCAAACTTATATGACAACTTTTCATTTGTACTTTTTCCGCAAAGTAACATGAGTGATAAAGGTATTCTGCAGTTATGTTTTAAAAGCCTGTATGTTTTACTTGACGTTAATAACCCCTTTCAACTTGGGCCAGAGTCAAACCTTGAGCCAATAAATGTGGTTGTACCAGAGGTCTATAACTAGAGGTTTCCATCTCTGGTATATGGTCTTGTACCATCATCTATTTTAACAATTAGATTATTCGCTCTCAATTTCTATGATGTGATAGTTGATGAGGCCTACGGCCTCATCAACTATCACATCATAGAAATTGAGAGGCAAATAATCTAATATTATTGTTTTAGTAAAAATCATAACAATAGACCATTTTACAGTTCTGTGAAATGTAACCAAGCCTCTGTATGAAAGCGAGGTTAGGGTTGACCATGAGATGATAGAGATCAGAAACTACTTTACATAATAACAGAATAATTTACATTTGAAAAGAAAGAAGGTTTGTATCACAACAAAGTCACCTCCAAGCCTCACTTCTGTTCAAAGGCCTAGATTCTAAGCACACAACTGTAAAATGGTCTATTGTCTAGTATTAACTCTAAATCTTCTTCCGAAACGTCGGAAAAAACGAGAAGAAACCGCAATTTTTGTAGACGACCTCCAGCCACTGCACACTAATGGCTGATAGTGTACGAGTAGCTCAGCCAATCAGATTGTCTCATTGCATTAGTATACTAGTAGATTTTTACTAAAGACCTATATAGATTATAGACCTCTGGTTTGTACCTAGCCTTTTGAGTCTGTGGATGAAACCCTAGTGTGTGACCATTCAAATGAAAGCTACTGAGAAGTACTTTCATGTGGTACTGTTTATTATGCTGTACAAGGTGGGTTCTAACTTTTGAGTCTGTGGATGAAACCCTTGTGTGTGACCATTCAAATGAAAGCTATTGAGCAGTACTTTCATGTGGTACTGTTTATTATGATGTACAAGGTGGTTCTAACTTTTGAGTCTGTGTATGAAACTCTAGTGTGTGACCATTCAAATGAAAGCTATTGAACAGTACTTTCAAGTCCTGCTGTTTTTTGTGTGACAATTTTTGCAAAATGAAATTCAAATTCGTGCACAAAGATTTTGAAACATTTGTAAAAATTCACGCTTGATTTGCATTGCAAAACACGTTACGATCACCTCATAAATAATTCAAAAGGGAAACTTTCCTTGAAGTATTTAAGTGCGCAATGTTTATATCATTATCTTACCAAGTAAAAGACACGTTAACAGCCAACAAACACAGACTTTCGTTCCTTCTTTCATCCTGTTGAAAAGAACAACCAAAACATCTGGGAGTGAACTGCATTGTGGGAGCGTTCGGGAGAGAATGCGCGAATCGTGATTTCGCGTTACGCGAGTTTTTCCGCGCTTGCCAAAAAAAATTTTAAAAATAAATTACGCTGAAATATGGGTATTTGGTATATTTTGGAGATAACTCAATATATATCAAATTGAACGCTCGATTAGAGCATACCGTAAAACCTCTATTTAGTGGTATAATAGTAAAGTTTGAAAAATTAATGTGAATTTGAACCTGCTCAAATTTTTCTTGAGTCGTCGAGAGTTTTCTCTCGTTTGGCCCACGCTTCATGATAGTCGATAAGAGTTGAAGGAAACTCTCATGAGGACCCCGGGGAGGGTACTCCCTATAATGGACTATACGGCGGAGGCTCCACCGAAAGGGGTACCTTTTCTGTCTGGAGGTGTAGACAGGGGGGATTTCTCCGAGTTGAAGTATAGAAAAGGGTAGGGAAAACTGTCACTTAGGTATTGAAAAGGGCCTAACAGACGCACCTAATGGCTTATTCAAACATCTCTACATTGTGACGCGTGATGTTTTCCGAGGATATCGTTCATTAAGTTCATTTAAGGGTATAGGGATGCAGTGTCTCTGCCGTAGGTATGTGAAAGGGTACCTTTTCTGTCAAAAATGGTATATAAAAGGGTAAGGGTTTGGACCTCGGGGCGGAGCCTCCCCGTATAATACTTTGTTGAGTAGCCCCCCCCCCCCCCCCCCCCCCCCCCCCCCCCCTCGGCATGAGAGCCAACTCTCATCCTCGTTTGGCCCGGGCTGGTCCCGATGATGTTCCGGCAGTTAGAGAGAGTTGACTGTTAAATGACAAACTACGAGCAGTCCTCTTTCCCTTTATAGTCCGTCGAGCGAGAAGGAAAATAAAGTGAGAGGAAAAAAATGGCCGCGCGAAGAGATTTCGCGACCTTTTTTTTTCTATCGCTTTATTTCGTTTCTCCCTCGACGGACTAAGGGAAAGAGAACTGCTCTTAGTCTATGACAAACTGTTCTCTATGGGTGTTATCTTATTGTTGTTGTTGTTTTAAAAGCTTTTCTGGGGTTTCATGTTAAAAGCGCCTGAAGCTCTTCCCGCTCCATTAGTTTTCTTAATCCCTAGCTATTAAAAAGTGTTCGAAAAAGAATCAGACCAAATCAAAGACACAAAGAGGTAAAGTTTTAATATTCTGCCTCAGGACAGCAGAAAGGGTCATTTCAATAAAACAGACAATTAACGCGCGTATTGTGTCTGGTGGATCAAGTCAAACACTGAAGCTTTCATAGTTTGATTATGGGCGCCGGTCTGTAAATGTTCGTTCGGATAAACACAAATTTGCACATATGCGATTGTTTATATGAAAACTTTCCTGTCAATAAAAAATTACGGCATATATTTACTCAATTACAGTTGGCAACAACAGCCAATGGGAAGCTGTGTAAAGTCCAATAAACCCGCGCTGAGTTGACAATTCAATAAACACTGTGTGTAGGTGGTCTTTCGTCGCCTGTAGCGTGTATAATTACAGTACTACCCAGCGGGAAAATCCATTTGGAATACAGACCAAGATGTCGACAGTTATTCCATCAGGAAAGAGCAGCAAGGATTTGCAATCACAACGCACCTTTGTGGAACAACTCCGCCGTGAATTGAAGGTCCAGAGAGTGAAAATCTCACAGTGCGCCAACGAGTTGATACAATACTGCGAACAACAAGGGAATGTGGACGCTTTAGTGTGTCCTAGTAAAGCTTTACACGATAACCCGTTTCGTAACTCAGGGAGCAAGTGTATCCTGTTTTGAACCTGTTAAACTGGGAACAATCCACGAACTATTGGCCATTTTGTTGTTTTTATTTCTTCCTAACTTGGGGCTAAAGCCAGAGAAGCCGGAGAGAAGATATTTGCTGTTTCACTGCATTGCTGGATGCCAATTTATGCGTCGTTTAAGTTGAACGAGAAAACGGAGTATCAAGAGACAGTTTTTGATGCTAATCTAGACGCCATGAAAAAGAGAACAACTCTATTAAACAGGGACAAATTCAGATAAAAAGTCCATTTTATGTCAGGATGCGACGAAGAGTCAACAACAAGCACTTCGAAACCTTACTACAAACTTTGATTTCACGGCTGAACCCACTGAAGCGGAGAGCACATGAACAGACCCTAACATACAGCCTTCAAAATTCTGGCAATAGGGAAGGGACGTTATATAAAAAAACTGCGAGCCATTCAACGATATTTTAAACGCAAATTTATTTTGCTTCACTCTACACTTGGTTTCAAAACTATGCAAGTTATGTTCAAATGTTTGCCAGCAATATTCCTGAATACACACAAAAAGAAAATTAGTTTCTTTTGTAGTTTATGAATATAATAGTATAAGTTTAAAAGGTTATGCAAATCCTATATTTGGCCGTTTTTTCTAAAAAGCTAGATTTGTAAGCCACTTTTCGTTTTAAAAGTCTACACGTTTTTGAACTGACTGCATTGACTTTGTATCTGGCATTTTTATTTTTTTAAATAAAGTTTCTTAATTGGTTTATAAGTGGTTAAAATTAATTGTTTATTGGTGCACACAAACCTCGTTCCCAGGGCCATCTCCGCTTTCAAGATGGCGGGTGGGTGCGCCTACAGCCATCTTGAAAGAGGAGATGGCCCTGGGGACGAGGTTGGATCGGTTGGATGCACATTGAACTTTTTCCACGCCGGCTCCTTTGCAGACCCCTGTCACGTGACCTTGTCAATCTTAAAATAGGCGGTATTATAAAATGGTTTCCAGACATGGAAAGTGTGATGAAATTAGTAAAGTTACTAAGTTTAAGACAACTGATGAGATTTTATAGCGGTTTGAAAGTTTGAAACATTTAGAGAATTTGTACGAAAAAAAAATGCTGGATGGCAAAAGCAAAAAAGTTTTGTCAGAACAAAGCTTTAATTTAGGATCCATTGACGTTACTCCTCAATCAACCAAGGAGAGAAACGACCTTTCGTTAACCGGAGCGTTTTTCAATTAACTGTCTCTGTAAAGTAATCCGGAATTGCTTGTTTTGCTTTACTACGCTCTGTGATTGGTTTAAAAAACTAGCGCCACCTGCTCAACCAATCAGATGAAAACTAAAACCAATCGTGACTTGGTCACACGCGTTTTCCCGCGCTTGGCGCCGGTTACGTGTATTTGCTTCAAGTTCTCATTGGTTCATTGTGTTGTTCACGTTTGTCGTGATTGACCATTGTAATTTATTGCTTTCGTTTTGAACACAGCCAAGATTTTGAGCTGATTCAGCTGATGTCTCGTATGGCGATTATCAAACAGGAACATACACTCTCGTCAGAACACAGTTTTTCAATAGACCATTTCCGAGTTGTGTTTTGCCTCTGTTTCAAAACGAGCCCGGCGTAATGCAAAACCTCTCATATGGAAATAAGTTTGATTTGCAAGACAATGTACGTGCAAGTAAAACTCAAGGTTGTGCACCTGGAGACTGGGACTCAGACTTGACTCGGACTTGACTCGGATTTGACTCGGACTTGGATTTGACTCGAGCTCGGATTTGACTCGGACTCGGATTTGACTCGAACTCGGCTTGACACAGACTCGGACTTGACTCGGACTTGACTCGGACTTGACTCGGACTTGACTCGGACTTGACTCGGACTTGACTCGGACTTGACTCGGATTTGACTCGGACTCGGACTTGACTCGAACTCGGCTTGACTGAGACTCGGACTTGTGCTCGGACTTGACTCGGACTTGACTCGGACTTGTACTCGGACTTTATCGATTCACGATTGGCTAATACTGCTCATGACGTACATATGAAATAGAATCAAGCAACCAATCAAACTTTTTCCACGTGGTTAGTACCATATTTGGTATAAAAATAAATTAATATAAACAATTTTCTATGTTTAGATGGTTCATGCTCGTATACTAAATGCCTTTCCTTGCAAATGTGACCAATCAGGATGATTTGAGGGCTAAACGCACGTGTTATTGACGTACTCACATTTCCAGAGTATAAAAATACCAATGTTACTGCGGTAACTCACTCTTCGCAATTTTCTCTTGGTCCTTGGCTATTGCTTCCGAACGAGAGAGAGAGAGAAAGAGAGAAACATGAGGAAGGATGCAATTCTCGTTGCGTTGTTCGTTTTCATTACTTTGTCAATCCTTGTCCAGGACAGCTATGAACTCACAGGAATTTTAATTCCAAAGCCCAAATGCCGTCGTTCACGAAAGGCAAGGCGCAGAGGTCGTTCCTGTCGTCGTAAACATGGCCACGGTCGAACTCTTCGTCCCATTTTGCTGGTCACTGAGGAGCAAGTCGAACGGGATACTTTCTTAAGGTACGATCAAGATGTCTTTGATAAATGTTTTGTTTCAGTAGAGGCGTTGAAATGAAATGATAGCTTAATCACACCTTGCTTTTCTTGTTGTCTATGCTTTACAATACATAACTGTCCACGGACTTGGTTTGGCGAAAAACGTTAGTTCACTGAGAGAATCAACTTTGTTTCATGAATTGCGCAATTAATTTATCGTTTTATCGTTCCGGCGAAAGTTTGATACATTGAGGGAAAGTTTAATTAGAGTGGGAAATGGGTAAATTTTTCGAGATTGAGAGACTAGCGTTTTTCTCTGCGAGAGCGAAACTTTTTGAATCTTTATATTGCGAGATCAAGATCGAGACTCCAAAACGGCTTTGCGAAAATATCGAGACCGCGAGACGTACAGAACCACTAAAAAACCCGAGACTGCGTGAAATTCAACTATAATTTTGCGAGACCCATATCTTTTTAAATACCATTCGCCACCCCTTTAATAGGCCTTTTGATTTTTTGTTTAATACTTCTATGTACCGTGGTCTAACAGTTGCCATACGCCGAAGAAAACAGAACTAGAAATCCATCTAGAAGGCAAAGTCGAGCAAAGATTAAGCACAATTTTGGGAATAACACATTTTTAATTTTAGTGGCGCCAAAACTGGTACAATCGGCTTTCTGTCAACTTTCTCCATTTTTTTCTGGCTGTGCTACACAGAAAGTACAACGGTATTTCTTGTTAATTGGTTGCTATTTCACAACACCCGGTATCGAGTCGAGTGAAAAATAATTGAAAACATCGCGTAATTGAATTGAAAAAAAAATTGGGCTTATCATTTAAAGCATAATGTATTTTATTTTCGACATGTGAAACATTGAAGAAAACAACACTATGAATTTTTCATTTGAAGTGAAATGTAAATTGATTGACCTAGGCATCCATTGACGTCATTTCTAAATCAGCCAATGAGAAAGCACACGCGTTACCTTCGTTTGACGTCATTTCTAAATCAACCAATGAGAAAGCTCGCGCATGAGCTGAATCAGCCTCGGAGCGCGACAATCATCAATTTTGATGACACAGCAAATATCCCTTCAAGCGATTTATCAACCAGCGTATAATTTTGCTATTACTACTTTTTACATCCAGTTATTTTACAAATGTGGTATAATCACTCGTAAAATACGCTCAAGACCTCCCTGACTCCCTGTGCATACTGAAACGAGTAGAATCAATTTCTTCAGATTTGCCGCCGTATACTGACATTCGGCACATCAGTAAAACGGCCTGTGGCTGATTGCTTATTACATCCTTTACTCTTGAGAATCTATACACGCTGAAAAACAAAACTAGTTGTGATAATTATTGTTTTCTTTTACAATTTACTGCATAACGTTGGTTGACCCTCTCCAAAATCGATCACAGCAGATTTGAACATTTCAAATTATTCCGTCAAACATCGAAATTACCATGACGTAAGCATGCACGTCATTATATCATTGAGTGGAAAGTGAATCGAAAACAACTGGACACAGACTCGTACCCAGTCGATTATTTATGTGATTTTCGGTTGAGGAGAGTTGGTAACTATTAATGCAGGGTGCGCGGGGTGTCATGGGAAGAAACTGGGAAGAGACTTCTCTTTCCACGAATCCCATCACACCCTGCGCAACCCAAATTAATAGTTATCAGTCTCTTCTCGTGTGATTGTTGTGATTTTCACTTGTTTTGCTATTAATTCTGATCAATAAAAATCATTTGTCTTCTCGGACGTTTCTTTTCAGGGAAATTGAAACTGCTATTAGTGATGGCGAATCCTGGATGGATTAAATGTTCTTTTCGAGCAAGCAAGCAAGCAAGCAAGCAAGCAAGCAAGCAAGCAAGCAAGCAAGCAAGCAAGCAAACAAGCAAGCAAAGATTCATGTCGAATTAAATTGCTGTAAATTTTTGATTCAATCTGTTCATTCTTTTATCTCCCAATCAAACCGTTTTTTGTAATTATTTTTATGTGATTTGCTTGTAACTGTCTCAGTTATTTCCTTTTTCACTTGTTATCTGATCGTAATGTATTAATTTTTGTAACGACATAACCTAGCAAATGTCGAGAATAAATAGTGTTTAAATTAAATAAAAACTGCTTTTAAGCTACTTTCTTGTTTGTTACAGTTGTGTTCGTGTAATATGGTCCAGAGATTCCACAGCATACCCACGCAGTTTGGGTAGTTGGTAACCTGTGGTCTTTCGGTCTTTCAGCGTAAAATGCTTTCTTTTAGCAAAAACTTTAGTTTGACTCGATCTTACTGGAGTATGAACGCAAGTGTGGTCACCTTATCTTAAAGGCCAAATTAAGGCAATTGAACGAGTTCAAAGACGTGCAACTAGATTCATTTTGAAATCCAATTTAACCTACCCAGACCGTTTGATTAAGTTGGGTCTTTTGCCTCTTGAGTATAGAAGACATTTTCTAGATTTATGCTTTTTCTTCAAATGTCTCAAAGGCCAGTACGATTTCGATGTGTTTTCTTTTGTTAAATTCAAATCCTCGACATATTCTATGCGCAATATGGAGGCTACTTTCACGAAGGGACGTTTTAGAACTAATATTTTTAAGTTTTCATTTTTTAACCGAGTCGTAGACTTATGGAACGGCCTACCGGTAGAAATTAGAACAACCGTACAAGTTAGCTCATTTAAAGTTAAAGTTAACAAGTTTTATTATTGTAAATTTTTATCTAATAAGGACTACAATCCTATTCTCTCTGGGGAACCCGCATATAATGCCTCTCTATTCCTGATAAGATATATTCGACGTGCAGTATGTGGTCCGTTTGGATGTGTTGCGTAACCATATATACCCCCCTGTTCAGTAACAAAAGTCCACATCTCACGCCATAAGTAACTCGCTCAGTCTTTCGACAGGACGACCGTCACTTTGCTTCGCCCACCCACCTCCCGCAGCGATGAGCCATTGCCCAGGCATTGTTGTAGGGGATCCCAGTGAGAATATATTATTATGATTTTAATGTAACGTTTCAAGTAATGCAGTATATGGCAAAAAATACAAATACAACTTGACAGCGAATTGAATACTGTATGAAAAAAGTTGTCTTCAATTAATTTATAGCAAATCAGCCAAACAATCGTCTCCTACTTTAGAACATGCATTGAAATAACTAGAACGTGAAAAACGTTTGACTCTAATACTACACCAGTTCATTCCAAATAACTGTCTCTAATGAACTTACAATGAAATAACTGGAACGCGAAAAATATGTTCCGCGTCCTCTTTGTGTAAAACGACCGACTGCTGAATTACAAACGTTTTTTAACCATCCGAAAAGTAACGGCTATCCGAAAGTAGCGACAGGAAGCAGGAAGCAGGAACATACACTCTCGTCGAACACAGTTTTTCAATAGACTATTTCCGAGTTGTGTTTTGCCTCTGTTTCAAAACGAGCCCTAATGCAAAACCTCTCATATGGAAATGAGTTTGATTTCCAAGACAATGTACGTGCAAGTAAAACTCAAAGTTGTGCACCAGGAGACTGGGACTCAGACTTGACTGGGACTTGACTCGGACTTGACTCGGACTTGACTCGGATTGGACTTGACTCGGACTTGACTCACGGCTTGACTCAGACTCGGACTTGACCGCTCGGACTTGACTCGGATTTGACTCGGACTTGACTCGGATTCGGACTTGACTTGACTCGGACTTGACTCAGACTCGGACTTGACTCGGACTTGACTCGGATTTGACTCGGACTTGACTCGACTCGGATTTGACTCGAGCTCGGCTTGACTCAGACTCGGACTTGTACTCGGACTTTATCGATTCACGATTGGCTAATACGGCTCATGACGTACATATGAAACAGAATCAAGCAACCAATCAAACTTTTTCCACGTGGTTAGTACCATATTTGGTATAAAAATAAATTAATATAAACAATTTTTTATGTTTAGATGTAAAATGTTTGTTTTTTGTTTTTCTTTGATGGTACATGCACGTGTACTAAAAGCCTTTGCTTGCAAATGTGACCAATCAGGACAATTTGAGGGCTAAACGCACGTGTTATTGACGTCATTTGCACGTGGTTAATATTACGTCACTTAACGATTACCAATTAAGGGCTTACTCACATTTCCAGAGTATAAAAATACCAATGTTACTGGTAACTCACTCTTCGCAATTTTCTCTTGGTCCTTGGCTATTGCTTCCGAACGAGAGAGAGAGAGAGAAGAGAGAAACATGAGGAAGGATGCAATTCTCGTTGCGTTGTTCGTTTTCATTACTTTGTCAATCCTTGTCCAGGACAGCTATGAAATCACAGGAATTTAATTCCAAAGCCCAAATGCCGTCGTTCACGAAAGGCAAGGCGCAGAGGTCGTTCCTGTCGTCGCAAACATGGCCACGGTCGAACTCTTCGTCCCATTTTGCTGGTCACTGAGGAGCAAGTCGAACGGGATACTTTCTTAAGGTACGATCAAGATGTCTTTGATAAATGTTTTCTTTCAGTAGAGGCGTTGAATTGCCTATGCTTTACAATACATAACTGTCCCCGGACTTGGTTTGGCGAAAAACGTTAGTTCACTGAGAGAATCAACTCTGTTTCATAAATTGCGCAATTTATCGTTTTATCGTTCCAGCGAAAGTTTGATACATCGAGGAAAAGTTTAATTAGAGTGGCAAATGCTAAATTTTGCGAGATGGAGAGAGTAGAATTTTTCTCTGCGAGCCCGAGACTTTTTGAATTGTTAGATTGCGAGACCGACTTCGAGACTCCAAAACGTCTTTGCGAAAAAGTCGAGATTGCGAGAAATTCAACTATGATTTTTCGAGACCCGTATCTTATTAAATACCATTCGCGTTTAATACTTCTATCTACCGTCTTATCAATGTATTTTATCTTGGAGATTTTGGAGATGTAGAAGAAAACAATACTATGAGTTTTTCATTTGAAATGAAATGTAAATTGATTGGCTTTGACAACCATTGACGTCATTTCTAAGTCAGCCAATGAGAAAGCTCTCACGTTACTTTCGTTTGACGTCATTTCTAAATAAACCAATGAGAAAGCTCGCGCTTTACAATGATCGGAACAAGATGAAATCAACGGAGATTTTGACCATTCAGCATAGTTTTGCTATAATACTTTTTACAGCCGGCTATTTTGTAACATTTTGTGCTACTTGTAAAGTTCGTTTAAAGCCTCCCTGACTTGCTGTGTATATTGAAACGAGTAGAATCAATTCCTTTAGATTTGGCACATGTAAAACGGCCTGTGTTGATTGCTTATTACATTCTTTACTCTTGAAAATTACACGCTGAAAAACAAAACTAGTTGTGATAATTATCGTTTTCTTTCACAATTTTCTGCGTACCGTTGGTTGAGCCTCTCCAAAATCGATCACGGCAATTTGAACATTTGAAATTATTCAAACATCGACCTTACTATGACGTAAGCATGTATTTATTAATTCAGGGTGCGCGGAGTGTCATGGGAAGAGACTGGGAAGAGACTACTTTTCCCATCACACCCTGCGCAACCCAAATTAATAGTTACCAGTCTCTCCTGGTGTGATTGTTGTGATTTTCACTTGTTTTGCTATTAATTCTGATCAATAAAAATCATTTGTCTTCTCGGACGTTTCTTTTCAGGGAAATTGAAACTGCTGTGAGTAATGATGAATCCTGGATGGATTGAAATGTTCTTTTCGAGCAAGCAAGCAAGCAAGCAAGCAAGCAAGCAAGCAAGCAAGCAAGCAAGCAAGCAAGCAAGCAAGCAAGCAAGCAAGCATGCAACAAGCAAGCAAGCAAAGATTCATGTTGAATTAAATTGCTTTTTTTTCAATCTGTTCAGTCTTTTATCTCCCAATCAAACCGTTTTTTGTAATTATTTTTATGTGTGATTTGCTTGTAACTGTCTCAGTTATTTCCTTTTTCACTTGTTATATTTGTTTTTTTTTTCTATAAAATCTATTTGTAACGACATAACCTAGCAAATGTCGAGAATAAATATTGTTTAAATTCAATAAAAAACTGCTTTTAAAGCTACTTTCTTGTTTGTTACAGTTGTGTTCGTGTAATGTGGTCCAGAGATTCCACAGTATACCCACGCAGTTTGGGTAGTTTGGTAACCTGTGGTCTTTCGGTCTTTCAGCGTAAAATGCTTTCTTTTGGCAAAACAACATTTTCTTTTTGAAAATGAGGGATGACGTTTCCCCGGTGGGGGGGGGGGGGGGAGACTCGGATATGTTACCTATACGGGTATGTGCCGCCCAACGGGGTCGTGATTTTGGGACTCCTAATCTGGGAACGGGGTATCCATATTCGAGACGTTTCCTTGAACGGTGTATAATATTTTGAACGCACGAAAGCTTCAAAGTATCAGCAGCCATTTTAAATTATTCATATATAATTTAATTGAAATTCAGTAATCTAAATAAATGGAGTAAATTTTTGCAGAATGTTTTTTGCAGGGGTTTATTTTTACTGCGAATCGTTAGAAAACCCGCGAAATTCGGGAAAATTAGATCCCGCGAAAATTTCATGCCACACAGTAATTTAATTAGTCACTTCATTTATGCACTATACTGATAATACTCTGCCTATATTACGACCTGCCTACTTTCAGCCAATCAAATCGTGGTATTTCTCAGTGCATAAGTACACAGTTTACCTCCTGTAGGTTGGCAGAGCCAGTATAACATTTCATGCGCTTAAGGTGGCAATATCCGTGGATTTTTGTGAAATTGAATGAAAGTTGAGGAAGGATTAAATTGGTAAAAAAAAACCCACCAACAGACAGTTGCTCACAACCCGAGAGCACTTTCGCGTTGGGCTAGTCTATTTGTGTGTCCATCTATCAATTATATTAACCAAAAATTATAATTTTAAATCTCCATTAAATCTTCATTTTTTCCCAATTAATAACAAATCAACTATTCCCCATCCCTTTCTCCTCCTTCACAAACATCTTAAAAATCCTCAAAAATTCTTAAAATGCTACGGGACCTTTCACTATGAACCTATGATGGCATTGTTAAATTTCATGAAACCTCAAAGAGATAATGCGAGAATAGTGCTAAAATGTATGAAAACATCGTATTCAGGTATATCGCCTCCTTATATTAATGAAATAGCTTCCATTTTCAATATCACAAACACACAGACACGCTACGATCTATCTAGACTGTTCACAGCCTCTACAACGATCTGAGAAAATAGAGAGGCTGTGAACAGTCTACGATCTATCACGTGAATACTGACCCTCGGGGTTTTCTGACGGTGGGGGAGTGGGGGTTGGGTTAATAGTGGGTTTATTAAGAGGGGTATTTCACAACGGAGAGTAAAATGCTTGACAATTCTTACACGGTGTAGCAATATTTGAATGTCTTTGAATAGCTAGTATTTTCTCGAATAAGAGATCATGCTCTAATAAGCACCAGTTCCCAGAATAAGCGCCCACCCTCGGCCAAATTAGCAAATAAGCGCCCCCTATAATAAGCGCCGCCCTCCCCTCCCCCTCACACTCTTAAATAGTAAGGATATCACAAGGAAAGCCTGTTTCTACTGTCATCTGCACGTACAGTGTATACCGGGACTACGGTATTCACATAAGAAAGTTTAACAAACGAAAAACATTAATGTTTATTACATTTACATGGATAATGCTGTAGATTATTTCCATATGAAGATTTAGCCAAAATAAAGTTACAGTTCGTTGAAAGAAAATCTTAATAAGCGCTTTCCTTTGAATAAGCGCCCCCTCCACCTTTTGGCCGAAATTTTAAATAAGCGTCCGGGCGCTTATTCGAGGTATACGGTATTCACTTGGTCTCACACAAGCTCATTGTGGTAAAAGTCAAACAGATGAAATATTTCGTGTAAAATGAACGGTACTTACTTTTCCAATTTTACTGGCTTCGTAGCTAGGCGCAGAAAAGCATTTGAAAAAGCAACTGAACTTTAAACTTAATATTGACTTGGAGGGGCTTAATCCTATCACTCCAAGAGTGCATATTTCAAAATAAAAATAAATGCTAAATTTCACCTAGCAAAATATTGAAAATCAAAGTCACACGAACGTACTCTTCAATAGCTGTCATTTGAATGGTCACGCACTAGGGTTTCATCCATCGCCTTGCCTTAAAATTAGAACCCAATTGTCAGAACAGCATAATAATCTGAGTACCATATGAAAGTACTGCTCAATAGCTTTTTAAAGTATATTTTATTCACAGTACCAAAAACACTTACAACACTTACACGAATCTACGATATTATATTTATAGTATATTTATATTATATTTACAATACTGTACTCCACTGCTCAATAGCTTTCATTTCATTTCATTTCTATGGTTACGCACTAAGGTTACATCCACAGCCTTAAAATTAGAAATCATTATGTACAGCCAAGAGAATATTCTCTTGGTACAGCATAACAGTACCACATGAAAGTACTCTTCAATAGTTGTCATTTGAATGGTCACACACTAGGGTTTCATCCACAGACTTAAAAGTTAGAACCACCTTGTATAGCATAATAAACAGTACCACATGAAAGTACTGCTCAATAGCTTTCATTTGAATGGTCACACACTAGGGTTTCATCTACAGACTTAAAAGTTAGAACCACCTTGTACAGCATAATAAACAGAACCACATGAAAGTACTCTTCAATAGCTTTCATTTGAATGGTCACACACTAGGGTTTCATCCACAGACCTAAAAGTTAGAAGCACCTTGTACAGCATAATAAACAGTACCACATGAACGCACTGCTCAATAGCTTTCATTTGAATGGTCACACACTAGGGTTTCATCCACAGACCTAAAAGTTAGAAGCACCTTGTACAGCATACTAAACAGTACCACATGAACGCACTGCTCAATAGCTTTCATTTGAATGGTCACACACTAGGGTTTCATCCACAGACCTAAAAGTTAGAAGCACCTTGTACAGCATAATAAACAGTACCACATGAAAGTACAGCTCAATAGCTTTCATTTGAATGGTCCACACTAGGGTTTCATCCATCTTCTTGCCTTAAAATTAGAACCATCTCATTTACAATACCACATGAAAGTACTGCTCAATAACGTTTAAAAAAAATATATCTTATTCAAAAGACGAAAAACACTTACAACACTTACAAGAATGTACAATATTTAATGTGTTATATTATATTTACAATACTGTACTGCACTGCTCAATAGCTTTCTTTTGAATGATCACACACTAAGCTTTCACTGATCCATAATAGATCACCTTGTACAGCTGATAACGGTGGCACATGAACTGGTACTCTTCAATAGCTGCCATTTGAATGGTCACACTCTCACACTAGGGTTTTATACATAGCCTCAAGCGCCTTAAAGTTAGAATCACCTTGTACAGCATAATACACAGTGGTACATGAAAGTACTCTTTTTAGCTGAACAATTAACGTCACACTATAGGGCTTTGATCCGTCGCCTCGCCGTCGCCTCGCCTTTAATGAAAGTACATTAACTGCTCAATAGCCTTTTTAAAAAATTTATTTTATTCACAATACCAAAAACACTTGGCATGAAGAGGATGAGTGAGTGTGACCAAAAACACTTACAAGAACGTACAATATTATGTTTAGATTATACAGTCGAAGCTACCGTAAGCGGACACCCTCGGGAAGCAGAAAAAGTGTCCGCAACTGGAGCTGACCGCTTATGAAAATGTGTAAATACAGAATTTGTATGAGCTAGAGTTCAAACGGGGTTAAATTGTCAAGGCGGCCGTATGTAGAGCTGTCCGCTTATGAGAGTGTCCACTCAGAGAGCTTTAACTGTATTTACAATACTGTACTGCTCAATAGCTTTCATTTCTATGGTTACGCTCTAGGATTCATCCATAGCCTTAAAATTAGAAATCAACTTGTTAAGTACCGCATAACGGTACCACATGAAAGTCCCCTTCGGTAACTGTCATTTGAATTGTCACACACTAGTGCGTTATCCATCTGCTTGCCTTAAACCTTCAATTGTACAGCATAATAAACAGTACCACATGTAACTTCCATTTGAATGGTCTCACACACTAGGGTTTTTTCCATCGCCCTGCCTTAAAATTAGAACCATCTCGTACAGATCTGCGCTCATATCTATCACAAGAATCTACAATATTATGTTTATATTATATTTACAATACTATATTGTACTGCTCAATAGGACTCAATAGCTTTCATTTGTATTCATTTGAATGGTCTCTTAGAATATTTTCTAAGAGACATTTTAAATTTATCTTTTTTAAAATTAGCTTTTAATTTTTAGAGTTTTAACTATTTTTATTCCTTTAGTTTCTATTTTTCATCTTATTAATACTTTTTGATTCTAAAGCTCCATGAACAATTATTGGATTTGGTAGTTTAGAAGCACGAAATATTTATTCCAACTTGTGGAGATGGAACATGCAATTAAATGTACACGTTTGTAATCCGAAAACTCAGCCGAGGTACTATCGGTTCCTCAGTCTTAACCATTCCTTTACCTTTACGACTAAATTGTTATTCTCCTGGATTTTTCTGCCTTACTAAACTGACATCGTGAGGTTTTGCTTTCATGCAGAGAAACTGTTGTATATTGGATTAAAGCTGACCGGCATCTATATTGCCCGTGTGATTAAAACAAGATATTTTAAAATCGCATGAGAACCCTTTTAAAACGTCATTGGCAATATCTGTTGTTTTTCTGATATTAATTGCTAATATCACCTTTTTTTAGCTTAATGTGTATTATATAAGGAGGATTATGGGGTGAAATAATTGAAAATCTTTTCTAGATCTTCCAACTGTTCGTGAAGGCGGCCATTACTGGGACATCGCTGGTCAAAATGGAGCACGCGTTTCTTCTCGGAATTGTGGTTTTGGTAATGTTAACCGTTTTCACACAAGGTTCTCCCTTGAAAGAAGAAAATGATGCAAATGTAATTAGAAAGAACTCGCTTTTGGAAAAACTTGGGATGGAGTTACACAGGTAAAGAGATAGTTAGGTCATTGCATAACAACAATTTCCCCCCCAAAAAAAATTCATTGAGAAAATTTTAGTTCCAGTTTGTGACTATTGTAGGTATGTTTTAGCTTTAGAAATAATTCTAATACAGTCGAAGCTCTCTGAGCAGACACTCTCGTAAGCGTACAGCTCTACTTACGGCCACCTTGACAAAACCCCGTTTGAACTCTAGCTCATACAAACTCTGTATTTACGCATTCCCGTAAGCGGCCAGCTCCAGTTGCGGACACTTTTTCTGCTTCCCGAGGGTGTCCGCTTACGGGAGCTTCGACTGTATTAGATGACACTTTCCCCGGGTCAATAAGGTAACGGTTAGGTCCGTTTTAATCAGCCCAGGGATACGGGGAGCCAGGTGGTTCTTTCAGTGCTGGAGCTTATCCGAGTTTCTGTAGCATGAAGCGACTACAAGTATTGTTACTCCCCCTGGATGGGATTCTATTCCATCGCAGGTTAACCCCCAGCATTTTATCGGGTTAACCTAATAATTCATCGGTACCCATTTAAACTCCTGGGTGGAGAGGGTGGATAACGCTATCCACCGGATAAACCACTTTATTATTAGTTTTTAGAATTACTATTTTAATGTCAGATATATTTCTGTCAATATATTGCTGTATGACCATTTTTTAGAAATATTATTTTAATGTCTAGTTTTATATAGTGTCCCCAATTAGCTGTAAAGTAGACTGCTTGTAGTCCCCCTTTTCTTTAAGGGTCCGTCGAGTATTTATCCCCGGGGGGGGGGGAACTACCATATATAAGGTGTCGGGGTGATCGTCGGAAATTTTGAAAAGAACCCCTAAAAGGTACCAGAATCTCGTTATGTGGGTGTGGCTCAAATTCATTTTCACCCCTAAGAGGTACCAATTCTAAAGCAAAACATTTTAGATTTTAACACCCCTTATCGGTACCAAACCACGAATTTTAACCCCTAAAAGGCACGGCGATCGCCCCCGCCACTTTTATATTGAAGTCCCCCCCCCTACATTTGACTATTGACTGAAAACAAATCTTTATATGTAAAATTAAAACAACCTTGGTCTCGCTACTTTCGGGGGGCTCGCTACTTTCGGGGGCTCGCTACTTTCGAGATTTATTAGCAGCCACAAAGTTTTGACCTTACTTTCGGGGGTCGTTACTTTCGGGGGTCGTTACTTTCGGAGGGTCGTTACTTTCGGAACTCTACGGTAAGTAGACACTTAAATAAAGGTTTTATCTTATCTTATCTTAACGGTTTACGTCAATAATAATCATCATGTCTTTCCAATATCAGGGATCCAATCTACAGTCCGTCCAAAAGACGCTGTTATTGCGGACCCAAGCGGCGCCCCCCCAAAAGGCGCAAGGGAGGGAGCTCGAGCTCCGGGTCCTCCGGGTCCAGCTCTGAATCCGACTCCGGGGGGTCCGACTCTGGTGGTTCTCCCGGTAGATATCGCGGGGGATATCCTAAATATGGAGGCTGGCGAGGATGGCGAGGCGGAAACAATTCTTCAGACGAGGATTAGGTGAGTATCGGTGTGTTTTTTACACAGGATAATGCGGCATACTTTACGAAAAAACATGAGAAAATGCGGCGCTTCGTTGTCATCACTTTGTAAAGCCCAACCTCGTTCCCAGGGTCTCTCTACTCTACGCCAAAAGCGAGAGAGACCCTGGGAACGAGGTTGTGTAAAGCCCGGTTGTCGTTGAAAATTTTACCGCCCGCATGAGACCATCGCAAACGACGCAAAGCGCCGACGCAGAGTAAAAAACACCTTCGTTCTGTGTCGTGACGGGGCACGAGTTTTACGAGCCTAATTAATTGGTTGGTTACAAAACACGTGCGGCGTGCTTTAATTAACCAATTAGAGCAAACACACGTTTTATTCACCAATCGTGACTTGGCTTACAGCGCGTTTTCCCGCGCTTGGCGCCGGTTGCATGCTTTTTTCTTCCTCGAGTCTGATTGGTTCATTGTGCTATTTTCTTGTTGTGACTGGCAGTCATTAGAAACCCTTCCGCACAGCCTAGTGCCTAGTCGTTCTCTTTCTCTCTCGAGCGAGCGCGAAGTACACGTAAGGACCTGGGAACGGGTTTGCGTGCCGCTCTGTGTCATTTGGTGACGTCATGAATTTCGCGCCAAATCCCAAATCGAGTAAGCGGGAAGAGAACGCCTGGGTACTAGGCTGCCTTCCGCTCTAACCAAGGCTAGAAAATCAAAACAAAAATTAGTTTGATCGGACCACATTGACGTTTTAAAATCGAGAGAAAGTCTGCAAGGCTTTTAATATCTTGTTATATTTCTCTTTTTGAAGGTGAAAAGTTTACGCGGTTATCGACTGAAAGGAAACACTGGATAAGGACTATGGAACACTGATGACTATGCAACTATGGAACACGGATGAAACTTCTTACTTAAGAGACAGAGGATCTGATGACACCTGGACGCGACCATTGTTACCCGAGAAACATTGACTGAACTTTAACGCGTGTATAGCGTGAACCGTGATACAATAAACAAACGTACCTTGTGGAACTGGCCGTTTCAGTCCAAAGGTGTTTACCGAACTTCTCCTTTTTTTTTCTTTTTTCTATTTTTTAATTTTAATATTTCAAAGCACGAGTGCTTTTCAACGAGTATCTCGATTCTCCTTTGCGCTTCATGCTTAAGAATCGTTGATTGATTGATTTAAATAAAGAATATGTTTTGAAAACTCTTTTTCGTGAAACGGATGAGGTATTTCATGTGTCGAAAAATGGGGTTTTGAGGCACGAGAGTCTAGCTACGAGTTGACGAGAGTTTAATTAAACTCTCACTCTCGTTTGGCAGTGAAACTTTCATGGACTCTAAGCGACTCTCGTGGGGACGAGAAGAAATTGGGGCGAGACGCCGATTAATTTTGCGCTCACGCTTGCGGGGATATAATCAAGCGCGCGCGAAAATCACCTCCCCCGAGGAGGCGCGCGTGGGAGGTGATTTTCGCGCGCCCTCCCACTTGACTATCCCTGAGAAAAAAGAGGGACTGCTCGTAGCCTTAAGTTATACCTAAAGATCGAAGATTTCGAATTCTACGCAAAATGTAAAGCACGTGCTTCAGTTTCGGATGAACGAAACTTGATCTGGACGAAAAACACATCCTTGTAGAAATTGATCTTTTAAATTGACGCAATCGAAGCTCTCTGAGAGGACACTCTCGTAAGTCGTCTTGAGTGACGAAGCCCCGTTTGAAATCTAGGTCATACAAACTCTGTATTTACACATTCCCGTAAGTGGCCAGCTCCAGTCGCGGGCACTTTTTCTGCTTCCCGAGGGTGTCCGCTTACGGGAGCTTCAACTGTAATTTGATAAATCGTTTTCTTTTTCGTGCGAAGTTTCACGAGGAATTCACTTTTCCCGTAATGAATTTTCACTGACAATAAAAATAATTTTTTCATGACCACTAACTTAAATTCAGAGCAACAAGACCTATAATCTCGAAGATGAGCCACTGTTTTGATACGATGAAAAAATTACTAACTACAGATAAGTGGAAAGCCTTATAAAGTCCATAAACCGCTAAAAACTAATTAAAACACTGTATAAATACGTGGTAGAGGAGCTGCTAAAATTTAATAAAAGAGTTGAAGGAATTGTTTTAAGAACACAAGAGTTAAGTGAAAATAGATATGCTAACAGCTGAATTAATTTGATCTGCTTGCTTCGATAAGATTGTTTATGGACAAGAACTATATAACAATGATTGTATTTGCCGCAAAAGCCTTCTTTACCAATAGCATGATTTAGCCGGTCTTTTTGAGGATTCCGAAACCAGTTTAACATGTTTAAAGAGACATAATGTAATGACACTTCAATGCAAACCAATTAGGTTAGCAGGTGACACTGAGAAAAAATGAGAGCTTTGGTTTGGGTTTATGAGTTTGAAACGACGAATTCTTGCTACAGTGGAATCCCGATTTCTCGAACCTCCAAGGGAAACGAAAATTGGTTCAAGAAATCGGGAGTTCGAAATATCGGGGGTAAAATTACAGTGAAACAAATCCAAGTGAAACGACTTTTGGTTCGAGTTATCGGGGTTTTTCATGAGAAATTGAGGATTCTAGAAATCGGGGTTCCACTGTATATCGTAAATTTGGTGTTCAAAAAATGGTGTACTGTTTAACTTTTGTACCGACGCAAATATTATGATCTATATCTCGTTATCTTGAATTATCGGACTTGATCGCGGAAAAGTCACCCTTTTTCGTAATTGTTGGAAAATGAAAATAATATTATGGAATATTCTGCTCTAAAAATCCTTGTTAATTGAATAATTCTGCCTTCTCCGTGTTATTCAATACATCCTTACTTTTTCTTTAATTAATTTTATCCGTTTTCAGTTCAAAATACTAAAACTTCTGATTGATTTGAGCGACAAATGACACTAATGCTTCGAAACCGGACCTGAGCAAGCAAAGCTCGCATTAAAATCTTAAAAAACGGCTCAATTCATAAACTTAAGCGACGGAAAATACAATAAGAACCAAGCTTTATATATGGAAACCCCGTATTTGCAAGACTTTAGTTTTAAACAGTAAATTAATAAACACTGAGAACTGAATGGAAGTGTGGTTGTAATAAACCTTTGTACACAAAGTTTAAATTGCATTTCGCCAAAATAGCAGCTGTATTTTATGTTTTTTTTTCGACGAGTTACGATTTTTTCACAACACCACTGTTTAACCATTTTGTACTAATTATAAATTTATGGTTTATACTTTTATTTCTAATATTTCTGCAGAAAAACAGGAAAAAGAAAGCCTGATTGACAGGCTTTAGCGGCCGGAGACGAAGTAATTTACATGACAGAACCCAGTGATAAGCAGGAAATTACATGTAAAGTCTCATTGTCTCCTTGGGCAATTTGGAAAATCAGAATTTTTTTTATTGTTTCAGTTTTATTGGCCGGCGAATTTTAAAAGAATAATCGGCTTTCGCGATAATATGACACAACGTCACATAAAGCCATCTAGAAAATCCCTTTTATTTCAAGTCGAAATTGACGACTCTTTATATTTTATTACACTCTTAACTAATTTTGATATTTTATTACACCCAAGAGCTCTCAGAATTGAAAAAAAATCCCAAATTGTCATTTTGTAAGATATTGTACAACAAACAGCATATGAAAGTGAAAGTACTGCTCAATAATTTCATTTGAATGGTAAAATTTAAACGGTTTTACTTCGATTGGAAATGCACGGCTTTATATTTCTTCTACAGTTTATACGTAACTGCAAAACATTTGAGCACATACAAAAAAACAGCATATAGTCAACACGACTAGGATTTCAAGATAAAACCTGTATAATATAAATAAACCCTTATTTTTAACACGAGTGAAGCTTAAGTTAAATAAACGAATTACGCAAACATAACATGTCTTCCATTTTGAATGAGATTTTTCGGCAAGCAAAGATTTTTCCTCTCGAACTAATTTTATCTCGCTGAATAGTGTAATAAAGTTTAGCAACAATGTATAATTTTCCTCCTAGCTACAACATTTTTCATCATTCCAATAATACACTGTAGTAATAGTATAATATTTACAGAGAGAACTTTTCACATGTGAACGCCCTTTTAAGGGCTTTTCATTCGTCTTACAATAAAATGGTTTCCCCAGTTTCGCTTAGAAAATTTACTGCGACTTGTCGCCTAACTTCTGTTTTACTGTTTTGTATGAGACGCATTTACCCAGCCGTAAAACCATTCAAGTTAAACTTGAACTGACGAATAAGGCAAAGAAATGTCATAAAAGCTTGTTCACCAAAACAAACTTTGGAACATCTTGTCGGATACGTGCCACATATCTAAAGTGCTGTGGAAAACATTGGTTCGGGAGTTTCGCGATAAACCGTCGACAATATTCTCTTTGCCTGAATTGCATTGCGCCTGGCAAAAATCTTTTTGAAGCCTTCCCAATAATTTGAACTACGAAAAGCATAGAGTATAGGGTTTAAACACGAGCTCGAAGTGACAAGAAATTCAAACACTCGCAATAGCACAGAAAGGGTATCTTGCTCAGCAACAAGAATGTTACGATCTTGTAACGAGATGTACAAAATAAACGCTCCGTACGGTAAATAACAGACGTAAAACGCTGCAGTGACGCCAATTAGAAGTTTTGCGAGTCGTTTTTTTCGTTTGATGGTCGCTTTCCCCTGAAGGCGCTCTGGAACAGATGGTGTTCTTGAAAAACAAGCCACGAATGATTTGGAAATAACAATAAGCCAGGATCATGAATGGTACACAACCCAGAAAAACCACCGTGCAAACTACATGTTCCGTCAGCGAATACGCGATTTGTAAGCTGAACGGGCAAACGCATCGTCCATAGCGCTCGCTGTACTTGTTCTGAGAAAAGTCTGGGAGGCTTATTAAGATAGCCGCGATCCAAACAAGGGCGATAACATATTTAACACGCTCGTGGTTGAGGCGTAGTTCGGTTTGCATCGGTTTCATTAACGCGTGATACCTTTCCGTGGCTAAAATGGTTAGCGTTAGCACAGAACTTGCGATCGCTACACTGATGATCGCATTACCAGTGAAAATCTTGCAGATGTAGTCTCCGATTGTTCCTGTAGGATGGATGGGGTAAAACGCGAAACTGTAGGTCCTCGGACACCACAGTAAAGTGATAACATCGCTCACAGCCAGGTTGACAAGAAGAAAGTTTGTCGTTGTGTGCATGGACCTCGTTCTGTGTACCACTGTAATAACCAGACAATTCCCTATCAAACCAACGAGCACAACTACACCGTAGAGAACGGCAAACACGATATCCACAAGCTCCACCGAATATTTCGTGAAATCTGGAATAATTTCAGTGTCGTTGGTCGACATTTCCCTGCCTTGAACTGGTTACTTTTCGTTGTACTTCACAAAAGTTGGTTCGGTTTAGTGAAAATCTCGTTCGTCTTCCTCTGTTCAGTCGTTGAAATAGATTCCGCACAAAATATTAGCTAACATGGGTCAACATGACATGTTTAGGAGACATGTATTGACTTGTGACAGCTGTATTTAGAATGGCGGCTGACAAACACCACGTTTCTTTCGCAACTTAATTTTAAAAACACAACGCAATTACTGAATACTTTCAAGGGCTTCCCGCTTTTACTGTCACGTGACTTACAGTTCAAAATATAAACTCCCCTTACTGGCCACCATACATTTCTTATAATTTTAGTATTGAGAATTTAGTTGTACATCAAGACAATGTCTTCCTGTTGATGATTATCTTGATTCTCCTCACCTGGTTGCATGGTAATGTACTGATTTTGTTGGGAGAAATTAGGTGTCAATCTCACTTGAGAATTAAACAGTCATTAGAAGTCGAGAATGATGGAACTATAAACTGGCTCAGGAAAATGTTTGGATTTTTAAACCAAAAGAGAATTTAACAAGAAAATACATGGAAGATTTGTTATTCCTCTTCTGTGTTTGCAGAACCACGTAAACAGGCGAGAGTGAACAGTCGAAGCTCCCATAAGCGGACACCCTCGGGAAGCAGAAAGAGTGCCGTCCGCAACTGGAGCTGGCCGATTTTTATAACACCAGGCTTACGAGAATGTGTAAATACAGAGTTTGTATGAGCTAGAGTTCAAACGGGCTTTTGTCAAGGCGGCCGTAAGTAGAGCTGTCCGCTTACGAGAGTGTGGCAACAAGCCGCAAGCCATTGATCCAGTTCAAACTGGAGTTTTTCTTTTGTGAAATATCAACGAACCTTTGCAATTTGGGAAAAATAACGCCTGTTGTTTTCGGAGACTTAAAAATGTCGTTTTGGGTACAAAAAAGGCCAGCTAGGATTTTCGGAAAGGCAAAAACAGCTCGCAAATTCGGGTAATGAGATTGAATCGTTCCCTAAAACGTTCTGTCACTTTAATATTCAGCTAATAGGACTACGAACAGATCAAATTGTGTTAGTTTGCACTTTAAAAAGCGTTATGGGAAAACAGAAAATCAAAATTCCACATCTTTTGCTTTTAAAAATGTTACGAAATCTTCAATCTGTAATTCAAACACAAAAGCCCACCTGCTAAAGCTGTGTTCACCAAACTCCCTCTCCCATAGCTAATATTCATTTCGAAAGCAGCACAATTCAAACAAATTGGTCAACGATTGAAAATTAAAAAACTCAAATTGCTTCTGTACTTTCGCACCTAGAGATCAGTATAATTGCTCTATTGTAAATATATTATATTTCGCGCGAAATACATTGTCGCCTAATAAAGTCATTTTCATATCTGTAGGACGAAGCTTTTGGCGGTGAATTGCAGTTGGTTGATTACACAATGCAAATACACCCACGCGAGAAAGAAATGATTAGATAAAATTCGCGTCGATCGCGGTTTTTAATTTATTTTAACAACCAGAATGAAAACCGCCCGAAACGCTGATAAAGAGAGGAAAATACAAAGAGGATACCGTAAACTGCCGCTTATTACGGCCCTGGGCTTATACAACAACTTCGTAAGGGGTTTTGGGTGGGCATATAATAATGTAATAATAATGTAATAATTTATTTTAAGTCGTTACACAGGGAGTGGTTGCCCATTCTCCCGAGCCAGTAGCCTCCTACGCAGACGCTCTTTGGGCTCGTCACGCAATCTTTCCTCCCCCACTAACTAACTAGTGGGGGAGGAAAGATTGCGTGACGAGCCCAAAGAGCGTCTGCGTAGGAGGCTACCGAGCCAGGGGCTCATGATAAAAGTGCTCGACAACAGAATATACAAAACTAATAATAATATAGAATATAATTTAAGGTAATTCCATCGAAAAAGAAGTTACACTGGGAAGTTTCTGAAACTTTCCCTAGTTTGAACATTGTGATGTAATGTTTCAAAATATAGAATAAAAAGAATAGGTCACCAGCCTCGCGAAAGAGATATAATCGACTAAAAATACCTCATAATTCCTTACAAAATCAACCAAAAACACGTATTTTTTCACGTTTTCAGTGATTATTAATTTTTCTGCACTGAGAATTGGTCTATACTCCTTGTATAGAAAGAAGATTATTACTAGACTTAAATATGCGAAAAAAAATGATAGGTCACCACGCTCATTTACGAGAAAACGATCATTTACCTCTCTGGCGAGCATAGCCATAATGAAAAAGCCGCCATGTTTTTAATGTGCGCGCGCTAATTACGCGCGAAATGATGCGCAGAAAGGATGCGCAGTGCAATACTAAAAATTAATAAGGGAGACCAAAATCTAAAAATAAAAAAAATAAAAAGTGTGAAAATATATTAAAATACCACTACATTTGATTTAAAACTATGTAATAATTAATTGTATAGATATACATGTAACACTGACCACCGCTAAATTATATGCAGTTGTTGCACTGGCAGCCAGCTTGGTCAGAATGATTAATTAAGTTCCGAAAATGCGATAACGAAGTAGCAGATTTTGTAGCAGAAGGTAACTGGTTCCAGACGCGAGAAATAGTATAAGAAAAGGAGTTGTGTAGGTAGCAGCTATTATAAGAATCCTGTACTACATTATAACCGTTACCTCTTAAAGGGATCCCCGACTGTTGGAACAAGTTGCCGTTAAAGTGATAGAAAAATAATCTGAACCTAAAATTTGTTGAAAACCGCGCAATATTATTTCAGTGTTAACGAAAAAACTGGCTACAAATCTCTGCCATTTTAGGTTTCAAATTACCCGCGCGCCACCATCTTGGATTTTATGACGTTTCACGGTTGCCCCTTTTGTTATACAACAAAAGAGCTATTGTTTATTGACAATAGCGGCAACCACAATACGTCATATAATACAAAATGGCGGCGCGCGGGAAATTTGAAACCTAAAATGGCAGAGATTTGTAGCCAGTTTTTTCGTTAACACTGAAATAATATTGCGCGGTTTTCAACAAATTTTAGGTTAAGATTATTTTTCTATCACTTTAACGGCAACTTGTTCCAACAGTCGGGGATCCCTTTAAGGCATATGGAGTGATACGGGGGTGCTAATATCCAGGGAGGTGGGGGAGGGGGGGGGGGCTTATAAGCAAAATAAAATAAAAAACGTTTCAAAATGAGGTGATACGAAACATCCGTATGCAGCAATATCAAGATACGTTATCCATTTACTGTTCTTTAAGTCAGTCAATATATTGGGAACAAAAGCAAATTTCAGGTACTGAGAACATTGAATACAACTGGAACATAATAAAACGGAGGAAAGAAAATTAGCCAAGCCATGACTAACAAATAACTTTAAATTTCCGCTTTGTTTTGCAGATTTACTATCACTTCTCTCACGGGGATGGAAAGAGATATTTTTCCATTAATCAAATCAACATTTGAGTATAGGATCGAGTCTTGTTTTGAATTTTCAATTCTTCATTTGAAGAGCGGATTATTGAAACGAATAATGAAATCAAATTTGCAATAATGAATTCATTAATGCACTCTTGGCAGGAATGCTTGAGCTGTTTCGACTGTAACTTTTGTACAGGTAATTAAAATTAATAAAATCTACAAAAGTCAATGCACGTCTTGTGCAATCACTCCCTGTATCCAAGATGCCACCATTTCAGCTACTTCTTCTGAAGACTCCAGCACAAATGCATGTTGAAACTTTCTTTCACACAAATAGATTTCTCCTTCAGGAAACCTCATTTTCATGTCTTCACAGTAGGAGACTGGGGCCCAGTGGTCAGTAGCTCCATAATAGAAGATTAACTTCTTTAAATTTTGTTCAATTACCTGACAAAGAAAATTATGACTGTGAGAAATGACAATAAACAGATATTGGATGAGGTTGAGCATAATAGCGAGAATGATCAAGGCCGAGGTTTGTGTTATCTGCCGAAGGCTGAGGCGGATAACACAAACTGAGGCCTTGATAATTTCGCTATCATGCGAAAACCAAATCCAATAAATATAATTATTACTTGTTAGCTCCAAGGGCTAAATACACCTTAGTTATAAGGTGGCATGACCTGGCTGTCGAGCAGTACTTCATGTGGTGCTGTTATTATGCTGTACAAGGTGGTTCTAACGTTTAAGTCTGTGGATGAAACCCTAGTGTGTGACCATTCAAATGAAAGCTATTGAGCAGTACTTTCATGTGGTACTGTTTATTATGCTGTACAAGGTGGTTCTAACTTTTAAGTCTGTGGATGAAACCCTAGTGTGTGACCATTCAAACAAAATCTACCGAGAAGTACTTTTATGCCGTGCTGTTTCCTTTACAAAATGAGCCTAGGGTTATTTTAGGACATACATGTACCTCATCATCTGGATGCACCACTTCTTTCATCTCATCCTGTGCCATTGTGAAACAGCCATTTATCGACTGTGGAGTAAGGAGTAAAAGCACTGAGTCCACTGAGTTCAACATCAACCGCTTTCTGTTACTTAACCACCATTGGACTAGTCCTTTTTTAACAAACTCGGGTAAAATAGAAAAAGCAGCAACTGCACTTATTGCCAACCACTTAAAATATGTCACCAAGGGAGTCACATATCTGCCGCTGGGAGATATCGCCATTCGTTCAACTGTTGGAAATAACAGAATACCCTTGATGACATCTGTGGCTCTACGACAATTTTTAAAAGGTGAAGTATTATGTAAGCTCCTATGGAATGTCCGATAAGTATTATTTTAGATTCTGGTGGAATATGCTCCTCAAGGAATATCTTCTTGTGCATGATTTGTTCTTCAAGGCTGAGTGGAAGGCTGCTTGGTTCAGTTGCATGACTATGTGATAACGAACCGTTCACAGGATAATCGTTTGTTGGAGAATGACCTGAGGAAGGGAAAAACAGGTTTAAAATTGAATAAGATAATGAAGTCCAGGAGATTTATGTCGGTATGTTTTTTTCCTTCATACCTACTGTAGTGCGTACATAATAATGTAGAGTCAATTCGGGGTGGGGGGGGGGGGGATGTGGGGGGGATGGTAAGGATATAAAATGAAATGGTTTCCAGTTGACCTCCTGGGGAGAAATTTGCAAATTCATTTTCACTCCTATTAAAGGAGTACATGTACCAATAAAATAATTTTATTCTAATGACAAGCAGTACCAAACCAATAATTTTTAATTTCTAAAAGGTATGATGGTCCCCAGGGGGGGACTCCCATGTGAATGGGTCAGGGATGCTCTTCAGAAAATTTAAATTGAACCCCTAAAGGAGACCAATCTGGGCGTGGCTCAAGCTTTATTTGACGCATAAAAGATACCAGATTTCATGCCTGATCGGTGTACACCACCAACACAGTATGACGGTGATTTTTATTTCTTTGTGTGCAACCCTAAACGATACCTTGATGGCTAAAACTATTGGTGTTCCATCAGGCTGAACACCTGAAGTGATACCAAAATCCATAATTGACACCCCAAAAGACGACGAGTTTCCCACCCTTCCTTTCACATGGGAGCCCCCTCCTGTCAATCCCCCGGGTAGGCCTGTCCCAACTGTGCTCGGCAACTTAATAGCAACTTTTGGCGTTTGGAGCAACTTTTTGCAGTTCTAGCAACCTCAAGCAAGTTTTGCCTTTCAGAGCAATTTTTGAGCAAAATATAGTTTTACAGCACATATCAAAGCACGAAAAAGTGAACAATTTGATAGAAAACTTCAATTTATGCAAATTTATTGAATGTTTATCAATGTACAAATTTAAAAATATTAAATTTTTAAATTAATTTTTTTTTAATCGAAAAATAAAGCTTTTAACACATTGACTACTAAACCGGCCATAAACGGCCAAGAAGAGACCACAGACTTGTACCACTTGTGACGTAATCACTTTTCATGCCAGAGGATGTCTTTGATAATCAACGGATAGAGTTGGAAAACGTCTAACAAAGCATGCCTAAACGAGCACGAAACGTTAAATTGGACCAGAGATACTTGGATTTTTTCCTCCAAAATCACCAAAAAAACGCGACCTTGACACTCTGTCAAAAAAATTCCCTTTTCCCAACGTGAAGGCGACTGAAAGGCCAACAAAACCACAGAATAAAATAAGAGAACAAAGAGAGCAAGAACGGCAAAAAAAATAAAAGGAAAAGAAAAGCCTAAAGTCAGCCTAAAACTATGTCGAAATTTTGATTTCTGCGCATGCCCAAGGAAAATATTGAATTTGTTGCTTCTACGTAGAAGGGGATGTTAGTTGCCGTGTTTTAAACTAAGTTTTAGACACTTTGACATTAAACTGTTGAGATACCTTATTATAGGAAATTAACGCTCAATGAAATTAACGTGAATTTTTTAAAAATTCGCGTTAATTTAAGTCGCGTTAAACTCATCAACAACAGATGAGCTTGGGGAAGGTGCCTGTAAGGTTGGTGGAGCCACATGCAAGACGAGTCGCGCGCGTAGGGTAACCATGGCAACCCTGAGAGCGGCAACCACCAGACACCGTCACACTGATAGTCAGTGGAAACAACTACATACTCACCCAATACTTACCAAAAGGGAGGGATGGGCCGGGAGCAAACACTTCGAGCGCCGACAACGAAGGGCAACACGCTCGAAATGGCTTGACATCCACGGGAGGGCTGTAAAACAACAAGGGCCCTGCAAAAAAAACCCCGGCCACCCCGCAACCCTACGATTGTGCGGGATACCGCTGGCCCCTATTGTCGAGCGTTTAACTTAGCTTGAATTCAAATACAACCCCATTTAATTTTTGTGAGCGTTAATTTCCGCGACATTAATTAAGTGGAACGTTAATTTCCACGACCTTAATTTCCATTATTATAACTCTAAAATCTGGATCCTGTACAGAACATAATTTATAGTTGACACCTAGAAAACAATAGCTTTCTCTTTTCTGTGCACTGTATTTCAATCTTTTACAATATTTCCAGTTCACCCTCACTTTCAGAAGAGCAGTTCTCGACATCTGAGTTCTTGTATTTCGGCCAAAATATCTTTGTTCCTTTGTGCGAATCGCGTTAATGTCCTTCATTTTGAAATTTTACCTCCTCTTTAGCGTTAATTTCCTTTATTTGGAAGCAAGCTTTTAGCCAGAAGGGTGTCCAGGTGTCCTGTGGACGCCCAATCCTGGGAGAAAATGATGAAAAATGCACCAAACCTTTAACAAATTTTTTGGGGGACATGCCTCCAGGACGCCCACTTTACAAATTCTGGCTAAAAGCCTGTTTGGAAGTAATTTTCCCTCCAATTCGCGTTAATTTAAGTCGCGTTAATTTCAAATACTTAATTAACACAAGCGTTAATTTCCTATAATAAGGTAATGGCCAGAAATAGGCATCTGGGATTTTAGATTGCCTTTTTTTGGAAAAAGCACAGTAGTCAATGGGTTAATTAACGTGCTACGCAGGCTAGGACAGAACCGAAATTTAGGTAGCAAATTTTGAAATTTTACAGGCCTACCCCCGGGAGCTGAAAATTTTCTGCTGGAAATTTGCAGGAAAATTCCTATGGTAGTTGCTAGTAGAAAACAACAGAGTAGATATTAGTAAAGGAAATTTGTCCTAAAACGTTTATACGAACAGATACAAGCCTCAACCTCATAGTACATACATACCAGCATGTGCAATGGCATATACCGGGTACTGTCTCTGAAGGGAGTCAAACAATGCCGTGATGAAATCATCATAAAACTCCACTAAACCGGGATTTCCGGGAATTAACACAATCACATGTTTGTGAATATTATTCCGCGGTAAAATTTTCGATACAACCGTCGGCAGACCATTCACAGTGAGAACTTCTTTGACAAGTTTTATCATGCTTCTAGAAGCCGCCATCTTGGTTGACTGTGTTCTTGAGAAAACCCTGGGTTCTAGCGTCTAGTACTTGGTGTAAGCCTAACTGTATTGTCCCGCGCTGTGAAACACATTGCATAAGCAAAGATGGCCGGCATTTCTCGTGGAATCATGGTCAGTTTCAATGAGCTTTTAACACACTTAAACGCTGTTTCCAGGCTATAGATGAGTTTTTTATCAACTTGAATATTCTTGGAGAAGGAAACGGGGTAATTTTAAGCGTTTTATTTTATATTTCCAGGCGATGGTCGAGAAAGTATAGGACCGACTTACTGGCTCTTTCCAGCATGTTTTCGATTGCTAGCAAGCTTATCTACAGATCTAGTGGCAGTTTGAGAGGTTTTTTGTTATTGAGCACTGCTAGCAACTTCAGGGCCATTCAGGTAATTGGAGTCTTCGTTTATTTCATATCAGCTTAGCTTACTGGAATAATATTGGTGTATCATTCAATTTATAATATAATAAATATTGTAACACGCACTCTGATTGGTCGACTAGCTACATGTTTTGCATAACTGCATGAGGCTATGAAAACACAGTTATGATCGTGTGTTATATTTCATACCCGTATATGGCTCTGTCAATTCCAAGCCCGCCCATCCCCCCCCCCCCCCCCCCAGGAATTTGTCAGGCATTTTACAACTTTTCCATCCCTGGGGACCAGTCTGCCCGGGGGTGGGGCATTGTCAAAGCTAGGCAATATTATGTTTGTGGTTTTTAAAGACACATATGCTCTGGTGTATTAATGACCCCCGATAAAAAAAAAGTACATGTAGAAGGGTTAGAGTTACAGCGGAACCCCGCTTTACGGACACCCGCTTATTACGGACAGTTTTGTTTGCCCCGACAAAAAGCTCATATATTTTCTCTTACATTAACCCGCTTAAAACGGACACTGCTTAATACGGACAACAGACACTTTTCTGTGACCCGAGTGACACGCTTAAGTTAACCTCGCTTTACGGACGCTGGTTATCTGTGCATTGTATGTTTTCATTTGTCACGATTATGTGCCAATTGTACCGTGTTAGAAAATGAAAGCTTTTTAATTTTATTACCAGTACACTACAGCGTGACATGTTTGACAACTGTCTTTCTTCCGGGGTTTGATCCTTGTAGACCTTAAAGTTCTCTGCTCACTGTGCTCACACTTCCTTGGCCTTTTACGGCAGCCGGGTACTGCAGTCATTGCTTGTAGCCTTCTTCCTCTTTGATGTCCTTTGCCTGCTACATGTGTCTGTGACGTTTATTCCAAGAGCCCGCTTAATACGGACACCCAGATAATACGGATATGGACACTTTCGCGTGAACCCTTGGTGTCCATATTAACCGGGTTCCACTGTATTTTAGGCTCAGTTTCCAGCCGTGGGTGTTTCGGTGCGCCCGCGATCCTCTCCACTTCCACGGCTGGGTCCACCGGTTGTGCTATTGTTTAAATTGACCAATCAGGAAGAGACCCGCAAAATTCTGCGGGCATAAATTAGCTGATGAGTATTATGAATATGGCGGACGCTTCGATTCAAAGATGCTTGTAAATGAGCTGTTGGAACGTTTGGTGTAGCTCGTTTACAGCAAAAACAGTTTCGGGCTATAAAGGAGTTGTTTTCTGGATAAACTACGTTTGCAAATTTCAATACATCGGTATAGGGTTTGCCCGTTTCACGCGGATATTTGCCGTATAAACTTGATCCTCTGCCGTAATACTGCGGCCAGCAAATGCTGCTGACAAGGATATAAAAAAGAACAAGGATTGACTGCAGATGGAAGTCCAGCACCTTCGAACAACATGGTAATAAATGTGTCTTGTTTTCGATCTTCTGATTTTGAGAAATAAATATTTATGCTGTACAGTTCCGTACTATATTTGCGCGAAGTGTCGAGAAGTGAATACGAGTATAAACCTTAAACTGAATCAACTTTTCCCAGAATCACAAATGAATTCAAAGTACATGTAATGGGTTTGAGCATTTCTCAGCGAATTGAAATATCCACTTCAATGTTTATAACGTTTATTTGCTTTCATGGAGACTCAGCCGACCGTAAACCGGCCTGTAGTTTGTTTTGCCATGCATGTTTAATTCGGCTTTTCGAGTTTTTGTCGGGTATTTAACGCTGCAAATAAAGTGAATTGAAATAATGTGAGTCCATTAAATGAGCTGAAGTGGGATTTGATCTTTAGAATGATGCATTCGCTTCCATATTTGACAATTTGTAAATCAAATCGACTGAATAAAATCTCAAATTTATGCAAATTTTGAAAATGAACGTATTTTTGAATATTTAATGAGATGATGTCACGGACACGCTTTGATGCCCGTGGACCCAGCCGTGGAAGTGGAGAGGATCGCGGGCGCACCGAAACACCCACGGCTGGAAACTGAGCCTAACTGTATTTCTGATACTCTGTTTTCTCTATATAGGCTCCATTGAGCTGCTCAGCCTGTAGACACGTGCGACTATTCGCCAATGAGCGTGACTTCCAGGATAAGATGACAAGAAGATACGCATTGAACAATCCTGCTGCTCATTATGCAAGGTTTCAGTCAACAGCTCAGGTAAAGAGTCGGATCATTAAAGGAGCTAGTGGTGTGTCACAATATTTTAAGTCATTTTTGCAAAGTGCAAAATCACCCTCAAATTGAAGGAAGCCTAAAAATAACAGTTTACTAAGGTAGAAAAAAACCAAAGAGGTGATAATAAACCAAACAGGAACAAGGATGGTTGAAGATGGAGAAGATTAAGACGGATTGCGAATGGCGAACTTGAAAAAATTGGCCAATTTTTTCAAGATGCGCTATCCGTGACGTAGCTTCTATCTTTAAGGTCGGTTTCAACAAGAATCAAAAGCAATAATTTGAGAGTTTATGAGAATTCAGACTCTTGTTCTCATGTAACTACCAACTCTAATACTAGTTATATTTATAGTTACATGTCCAAGCTTCCATGAGTCTCCTGTAGCTCAGTGGTAGAGCATCCGACCGGTGTGCAGAAGGTCACAGGTTTGACTCCTGTTGGGAGAACTCAGAAATTTTTTTCAGAGTAGCTTGTGTCACTGACTGAATAACATCTTACTCAACACTAATTTTTGACGTTAAATTGAACTCAAGGAGAGAGGACTAAGAACGTGGACAGAGGCAGCATCAGCTGCAGCTGCAGCAGACAGAGCAGCCTGGAAACCCAATTCTCCACCAGGAGAAAATGGACATATGATGATGAAATTAACTTTATATTTTCCTCCCATATATTGATACCAGGGATCAGGGAGTGGCTTAGATGCAGTGGAAAACAAACTAGAAAATAGAGGGACATTGATGGACAGAATCGTCAACATCGTAAGAGTTGTAGCTGCACCGGTAGTGAAGAGAACGGTAAGTCTTTCATTCAGAAAATGAACTTTGTGTCTACATGTATGTGAAAGGTTAAAGTCCGTCTATGAGCCTAGTAGTTTATCAGGTCAGAGCTTCACTGCGGTTTCTATAGCATGAAGCGACTAGGAGTTACTTCTCTCTCTGGATGGGATGCTTGTCCATTGCAGGTTACCCCCAGCATCTTGCTGCCGGTGTCCTTTTTTACTTCTGGGTGGAGAGAGCAACTATCTATTGAGAGCAAAGTGTCTTGCCCAAAAACACAACACAATGACCCTGTCCAGGGATTGAACCTAAACTGCTCAATCTGAAATCCAACTCGCTAGCCATTAGGTCATCTCGCCTTCTTCAACATTCAACGTGTGAAACACCTCACAATCTTTAAATTTGTGGACTGTAGACGTACTCTGAAGCATAGTGTCATATTTTTAGTTTTACATACATTTGTGGCTGTGTATACATGTTACAGACAAATTTACTGATAATTAAATATGTATGTACCATAAGTAAATTGTTCTCGAGAATTGAACATTGCAACATTGCTGTTGTTTGTATAGGTGTTAGTAGGCAGTGCAAGAACCATGTACGAGTGTGGCGTAGAAGGGATGAACTTTGAAGAGTTCTTTGAAGGTGAATTTGTGATTTTCCTCTTTGTAAAATAGGTTCATTAGTGTGTATAAATTTTGTTACAATTTTGCAACCCCATGTGTTGTCTAGTTTCTTTGCTGTTTTAATTATTGCTTTGTGGCTTTGTCTCATGATAACCAAGTGATTCCAAGCAGCGATCATTACAGTATGGGGAAGTATGGGGAAGTATGGGGAAGTATGTGGAAGTATGGGGAAGTGGGTAGGGGTGCTTTTTCTGTTGCAAAATATTATGTAATATTGCAAAATTTCCTATTTCTCCCGCTTCCCGCCACCTTGGGAATCCCGCTTACCCCCACCCCGCTTACACCCAAGTTCCTGCCCCCTGTCCCCCCCCCCCCCCACATTGTCAAGCAGACAGGTGCAGAGAATAAAGAAAATCATCCAATTAGGAGACATTGTGTTGATGTAACACCACATTCTCACAACCAACATTAAAAGAAATGTATAGAAATCAGTAAGGAGTATTGATATTTTGATCTTGGGACTGAGAGGGTTTTGTGTTTACTCGTAGCTTGTGAATTACCTGACACATTGCAGTCATGGTTTACTGTACTTCATCTTCACATATGGTGAGTTTGTGTCAGCTAGTCTGTGTTGTACTTCAATCTGTCAGTGATCGTTATTTTCTAAACAAAATTATTATTGGTCCTTGTGATTTTGAGATGGTGAAGCATGACAGATGTTAGCTAGTATATGTGGGTGCTGCTGGTAAATAAACACTAACAGTCTCTAAAAGGTTGGGTTAAAAGCCGCACTTGGGCCAAACTGGCCCACACCACCAGAGCTTATCCCAGTTTCCGTAGCATGAAGCCGACTAAAAGTATTGCTACACCCCCAGGATGAGATGCTAGGAAAAAAAAAGAAAAAGAAAAAGGATGAGATGCTAGTCCATTGTAGGTTACCCCCCAGCATTTTGTCGCCGGTACCCATTGACATGTAAACTCCTGCTTGACTGCTCGATCCAGAGTCCAATGTGCTAACCATTCGGCCTCTGTGTCTCCCACATTGCGGACCTCTGACACTACCTAATTATTGATGGGAGGTGGTCACTTAACTAAAGCTGTGCCATTCTTGCTCCCATTGGCTAGACAGATTTTGATTTGATTTGCTTTGCTTTTCTAAATTTTCTTGATTTTTTTTTAAGGATGTGTTTGGTGCGACTGAAGGCTGAGGGCAAAGATGGCAAGTTCATGTACAGGAAACTTATTCAAATTATGTGGCTTGATGTGGAGGAGAGGATAAAGAACCTTGGGGTATGTATACATGAAGCATACAGTGATTAACCCATAGAACATCTCTAAAACATTTTATTATGAATTAAAGCAGGTTGGTCGAACTCGGGCCAAACTGGCCCACACTGCCATCTAGCTTATTCCAGTTTCTGTAGCATGAAGTTGACTAGGAGTATTGCTACTCCTCTTGGATGGGATGCTAGATGCTAGTCCATCACAGGTTACCCCCCACTATTTTGTTAGGTTGCCCTAACAGTTTGCCGGTACCCATTTATACTCCTGGGTGGAGAGAGGCACTGTGAGAGTAAAGTATCTTGCCCAAGAACACAACTCAATGACCCCGGGCGGGGCTCGAACCCGGACGCTCGATCCAGAGTCCAATGCGCTAACCATTAAGTCACCGTGTCTCCCATACAGGTAATTAGCTTGAATTTCTGCCGTCTCCTCAGTCGCTTACTCCCGAGAGAGAGTAAGCGACCGAGGAGACGGCGGAAATTCAAGCTACATGTAGCAGGCAATGGGAATGAACGACCTAACCATCTCAGGAAAATAGTATGAAAAATAATAATAGGAATGTGGATGTGTTCTTTTTCAGACCATTGACACAATTGTGATACGAGATACCCTACAGGCGCTGCTGAAGCAGTTTCACGCGCTTATAATTGCATATGATGAGGTAAGGCACAGACCCAGACAATAACAACATCCACACTTGGTTATTGGTGGGGGGGGGGGGGGGAATCCTGCTTCCCGCCCTCTCTTCTCCCGCCTCCTGTACACTTCCTACCCCCTTTACTCCCGGGTTCCCACCCCCTGCCCCCCCCCCCCCCCCCCCCCCTGTAGTTAATTCTACTTTAAGGCGTCCCGGGCAAGGACACTAGGCAGTCGAGGGTTATCACAAATCGAAAATATTTTCGTTTTTCAAGGTCAGGGACAAGTTAGGGAATTTTGTAGACTTGCTAAAAGTCCTTTCCAATATTATTTTTCCCATACCTGTAAGCTTATGTTGGTTTCTCTTCGCTCGCTCGCAACTTTGTAAACTCTCTTTGTGCGCTCATAACTCGACTAAAAGTCAAACAACCTCGTTCCCAGGGCTTTTCCCTTCTAAATTTGGCGGGGCGGGAAAAAGGTGGTTGAGCGTCAAAGGTTGACTTGTGGCAAAGTTGCTGGCTGTTGATTTCAGGCTAAGAGATATCTTTCTCCAATTCATTAAGAGTAGTTCTCTGAGAAAGTGAAGCAAAGTTGGAAATGAAAATTTTCAACCCCCCTTCATTTTTTGTGTGGAGGTAGGTTACTTGGGGGTATGAACAAAAACAGCCATATTTGGGTCGGCAGATGTATTGTTGGCATGGTAACCGCAATCGATCACACCAGCCTCAGGACCATGTTTTGAGAAAAAAATTCACTCTCGAAAAGTAAAAATAAACAAGTCTGGTTCTCGCGTGCATGTGAACCAATTCAAATGAAATTCCACCAGGGTGTAGAGCCATTCTTCTGGTTTATAAAAATCGCTATAAAAATATTTTGATTTTTATGAACTAGGAAAAAATGGTCGATCTACCATGTTGCCCGTCAGCCATTTTGACAAGCATGAAAAACAAGCATAACCATATCCGCAATTTCTCCAAAAGTACTCTTTTCCCAGAAACTAAATTAGCAGCATAGCTTACATGGATATTGAAGTTTCTAAATATCATAAAATATTTTTGGGGAAAATTATATTTTGGCCGTGGGTGCTGAAGACATCTGAGGCAAATTGTAAAAAAATGCAAAATTGGCCATTTTGAGGCTCCACTATTTCGCCCAAAAAAGGCTTTAGAGAAAAAGATTCAGCTTCAGAAGTATTTTCTATCATCTTTTCTGTTAACTACATTTAATTGATAATGTTTTGGCCCGCAAATTTGGTGAAATATAAATTGATTTACAAAGCCTACCTTGCAAGTTTTGGCATTTTTTCAGGATACTTTTATCTCCTTCGCTCGCTCCATTTTCTTGACAAAATCTAGCATAGACTCTAGGAGAAGGTCAGATCTAATAGGTTGTACCATCGAACATCCACTTTCCGGTCTTTCAGACCACAGATGATACACTTGATAAAGAATAGTTGACCAGGGTCAAAACGCAGTAGTAATATTTCCCGGAATCTGTTTGTGATTTCTGCCATCGATGCACCAAAATTCATCGATACAATCCATCCAGGAAGTTAAATAAATGCATCAAGATCACTGTACTACGCAAATGCATGCCCTGTGAACAAGCCAGAGTTTAGTATTTGGCTAAAATCGAGTCGTACACATTGCGTTGGCCGATAAGCCAAAAAGTTGTTGTTGAATTATCGTGCAGACCGGAAGTGCGAGAAGCAAGACTGCTGACCGGATGTAACACAACGTTTATCTGAATGCAACATTTGACTTTCGGCTGAGTTTTACAATGGTGAAAAAAAAAAAACAGAATAAAATTTAAGCATCAAAGAAAAATGTTGCGCTGCAAAGGATATGTATGTATACGTGTCACAGGACGCCCCCGTGAACTTTATTTTTCGTTGGGAGGGTACGCGGTAATCTGCGTTTTTGGCAGATACGGTACAGTGTAATAATAATTATTGGTCTTAACGAACACAGTTGGAATATTTGTGGCTTCTGCCGTATAAAAAGTACTGAAGTTCATGAATACAATCCAACCAGGTTGTGAATCCATCACGATCACTACATTAAGGTGACTCCCTAGGATATTTACCACTGACCTACACTAACTGACATGAGTTAGAAAGGAAACCCCAGTTATTTTGTCTTTGATTTTTTGTTCCCGATATTTACCAGTAAGGAAACTGATATAATTACAGTTATTTATAGGTTGTTACTTTTTTCGTGGAGGCCGTTGCCATGGCAACATAGCATCTAAAGAATGGCACATTTTTGCTATATTTTATCTTTATTCCATATATTTTTTAGTTTCCTTCGGTGAAATTTCTTTAAATTTTGCCATCTTATGAAACTGAGTTTGCCTGGCATTTTGGAGGGGGGAAACCTTGTGGTTTTTCAGACGATTTTGCCAATATTACCTCATTAACCGGGCGTGGGCCTGGGGCCCAGCCCGGTTAATAAAATAGCTTCTGTTTTTTTTTGTCGTCGATCTCTTATACCTCTTCTCCGCCAAAGTGCTAGGAGGAGAGCTAGGGGTGAGTATGAATATATATGAATGTATTCGCCTTGTGAAAGATTTTCTCGGGGAAGAACGAAGCCCGGACTCGAGAGAGCGGCGGAAATCGAGCCTATGTGAAAGTTGGACTGGTCCAAATAGATATTAATTTACGACCGCGTAAACACATCGGAGCGGCGTACAGATTTCGCAACGTCGGTGAGTTTGACTCGTCAAAATATTAAATCATTGTACTCACTACTAGGTGGACACACTAGGAGCGCCATTAGATCAATTTTTTTTTATCAAGGCTACGTTACATTTCGCCAGGGTCATAATATTGTCCTGTTTGTTTTGTGTGAAATACATTTCTTTTCCGTAAAGGAAAACAGAAACTTGCCCAGACTCGCAGATTTATGTAAACAGAAACTTGCTGAGACGTGCAGATTTATATTTGGACGATTACGTCATAGGGTCACGTCGAATCGTGACTTGAAGAGATTGTCTGTGAGGTGCGTACGTACATCACATACACTAGAAGCGCCATTAGATCAAATTTTTTATCAAGGCTACGTTACATTTCGCCAGGGTCATAATATTGTCCTGTTTGTTTTGTGTGAAATACATTTCTTTTCCGAAAAGGAAAACAGAAACTTGCCCAGACTCGCAGATTTATGTAAACAGAAACTTGCTGAGACGTGCAGATTTATATTTGGACGATTACGTCATAGGGTCACGTCGAATCGTGACTTGAAGAGATTGTCTGTGAGGTGCGTACGTACATCACATACACTGGAAGCGCCATTAGATCAATTTTTTAATCAAGGCTACGTTAGATTTCGCCAGGGTCATCCTTTGCCTAAATGATATTTTATGAATATTGTCCTGTTAAATAATTGTCATTTTGTGTGAAATACATATCTTTTCCGTATATTTTCTGAGAAAAACAGAAACTTGCTGAGAAATGCAGATTTATAAATAAGGACGATTACGTCATGGGGTCACATGAGTCAACGTCTGTGATAAACCAGGGTCGCCGTTAGGTCAAATTTCATATCAAGCTATTACTTTTGATTTGAACATGAATACTCTGCTGTTTATTTAGTGTGAAATACATTACTTTTTCGTGTTGGTGCAGCAATTCACTTCCTTGTATACAGAAGATTTATAAATAACAACCATTACGTTACAATATCACATTTTGACTCACGCAATTTGTCGAACTGTGACTAGAATAGCTGCGAATGATGATGGTGCAACGCGGAACGTCTGCGATTGATGGTTCAACACCGATTCGTACCTATGTTGTCGTGTTTTTTCCTCTTATTCAACTTTGGCTTTATATTGAGGAATGATCTTCAAAGACTGCTCAGAGGCAAGAAAATTGACAGTAGGCACTATACGCAAACATCAGACTTCAGCGTGACTGCCGTGACTAATCTGATAGATTTCAAGCAAGAAAGCAGGTAAAACGGCTTGCTTGCTTGATAAAAAAAAGCCCGGTTATATTTTCTTCGAAAATTCTTGTTTGTTATTTTAAACGATAAAACTTACTTGCTCTGACAAATTTCTTCCAGAAACGGTCATGTGATAGGTAGCGTTTCTGTCTTGAATTGTGCGAATTTTCAATGCGAGAAAATCCACGTCATAAAAATCAGAAAAACACGTGCGGTTCGAGGATTTTCCTTTGAGCGCGCGCAGATTACTAAAACTTTCGTCAACAGCGCGCGCTCGGTCATAAAACTATAGGGAGTCACCTTAAGCAAATGCATGCTGTGACGATTCGGTATAAAGTATTTGACGAAAATCAGGGGTGTGGGGGATAAAAAGTGGGCACTTTTCTTTGAAGACATAGCAGTGCAGGGCAACGGTGGGAATCCTGTGTCAGTCAAGCCGTTGCTAAGATGTTGTTGTTGACGACTAAATGTGCAAAAATGCGAGAAGCAAGACTGCTGACTGGATGCACTTTTAAAATGTAATACAAACAACTCTTGTTACAGCGAACATCCTCGGGACGTAGTTTGGAGTCCATAATACCAAGAGTCCGCAATAGCGGGAGTCATTTTCAGTCAAACCTCTATACTACTTTCGTTAGGTGGAAGGCTGGATTTTGTCCGCAAGGCGAGAGTTGACTGTATGACGCGTTTTTTGTTTGTTTATTTGTTTTTGTGGCTTTACTTCTGTTATTTCTTTTTCTTATAATATCTCATGGGTAAAAGTATAAAACGCCGACTTTTAATCTGTTCATTAGGTGCACAACATGTTGACCCACCTCTGCGGTCGATGAGTTTCCACATTTAGTACCTGATACCTGTTCAATTGAGAAAACTTGCATATCGTTGTGCGCAGGAAAATAACCTGGTCGGGACGATATTGTAAACGTGGAAATTTGTTCTTTTTGGAATCCCAAACGGGAGAAGAGTGGTGAGTACGTTACATATTCTCCATTGACAATTTCTTAGCCCCACAACAGATATACTCATACTTCTCGCGTATGGCAGCTAAAGCGGAAGAATATCTCAGAGGCAGAGCTCGGAGGCTGGTGAACGACAAAAAATGCTCCAAGAAGTGACAGTCGAAATCACAGCTAGGCTAACCACAGTGCCGGAAGCGGGGCAATCTGTGTCAGAGGTGGAGAGCTGCTGCTACACTTACAAGAGAATAACCTTGTGTTGTATGAACAGAAATGAGCATCGGTTCAAGCTATTAACACTTTCAAACTTGAAAAGCATATGCCTTAGTATGGCATTGAGGTCGTGTCAGGAAGAAAGAAGGACCTGATCTATGTTTCTAGGCCCTATTCAATCTTATAAGAGTCAGCCCGTGTAGTCCCACATGCATAAGGCCTGCCCCAGTATAATGTTTCCTTGTCTCTCACAGAAGGCGGTGGCAAAGTTGATTCTAACCGTATTCGTCTTTGCAACATGAATTCCTTTTTGACATACATGCTTGAGAAATATCCTCAAATTCCTGTCGTGTTTTATGACAGTATAATACATATTAAATGAGCACCTCGATAACGGTCAAAAACGCAGATTGCGCATACCATCCCAACGAAAAATAAAGTTCACTGGGGCGCTGTGGTACGTATTCATATTATCCTTTTTTTAAATTTTTTTTTTTTTATCCCCATTGTAAAATTCAGCCACATTACCAGATCGAAAGTCAAATTAATTCCATACCCATACCCTACAACCCAGAGGATACTAGTCCAGTTCTGGCCCCTCTCTGTCACGCAACGATACGCTCACGTCAAGGGTCCAGGGACAATTGTCTGCGCATGCTCACGATAAACCAATCACAGCGCATCTTAGCTCACATGTGACTTTTAAACTCGACAAACCGAGTCGAGAAAGAGAAAATATATTTGGTCGCCATCAGTGCCTTCAGTGGAGATTTTAAAACTAAAATACTCCGCTCTTCCATTGACTTAACACCTCGCAAATTATCACAGGCATGAAGGGAATGTGTAGGAGAACATATTTCAGTGTTGTCTTGATCAGTCGGCATATTATCGTTGACGTATTAATCGCTTATATGTCAGCACGTTTATAATATTTGCATACGTTTATATAATAATTGTATGTTCTCGCGTGATTAATTGTAGCCTAGTTGTTTCGTCGGATATGATGTTTAAATTAAGTCACGAATGCTGTTATTTTAGTGTGCGAGTTCTCTTGTAACAAAAGCAAGCACGTTTCGGTGGAGCTCTCCCACCGAGTGAAATAAACCTTCTAGATTGTAGTTGGAGTGTTTTGTCCGTTACTGGTACCTGCTACATCTTTACACAAGAAGAAACAGCCGAACTTACAGCATCTACAAATACAGGATCGTATTCAGGAAACATTTCTCTATACTTTTCGCTGACCGAGGGCGCCGGAAGAGATCGAAACATCCGTCATCTTGTCAGTATAAAAATACATGCGCAGTAGCGATTAGCTAAGAAGCTGACTAACCGTTGAGCATGCGCAGACAATTGTCCCTGGACCCTTGACGTGAGCGTATCGTTGCGTGACAGAGAGGGGCCAGAACTGGACTAAGAGGATACTAGATATGTTGCATTTAGATAAACGTAGTGTTACATCCGGTCAGCAGTCTTGCTTCTTGCACTTCCGGTCTGCACGATTATTCGACAACAACTTCTTGGCTTATCGGCCAACGCAATGTGTACGACTCGATTTTAGCCAAATACTTTACTCTGGATTATTCACAGGGCATGCATTTGCGTAGTACAGTGATCTCGATGCATTTATTTAACTTCCTGGATGGATTGTATCGATGAATTTTGGTGCATCGATGGCAGAAATCACAAATATTCCGGGAAATATTACTACTGCGTTTTGACCCTGGTCAACTATTCTTTATCAAGTGTATCATCTGTGGTCTGAAAGACCGGAAAGTGGATATTCGATGGTACAACCTATTAGATCTGACCCTTCTCCTAGAGTCTGTGCTGGATTTTATCAAGAAAATGGAGCGAGCGAAGGAGAGACCCACGCGATAAAATTATCCTGAAAAAATGCCAAAACTTGCAAGGTAGGTTTTGTAAATCAATTTATATTTCACCAAATTCGCGGGCCAAAACATTATCAATTAAATGTAGTTAACAGAAAAGATGATAGGAAATACTTCTGAAGCTGAATCTTTTTCTTTAAAGCCTTTTTGGGCGAAATAGTGGAGCCTCAAAATGGCCAATTTTGCATTTTTTTACAATTTGCCTCAGATATCTTCATCACCCACGGCCAAAATATAATTTTCCCCAAAAATATTTTATGATATTTAGAAACTTCAATATCCATGTAAGCTATGCTGCTAATTTGGTTTCTGGGAAAAGAGTACTTTTGGAGAAATTGCGGATATGTTTTTCATGCTTGTCAAAATGGCTGACGGGCAACATGGTAGATCGACCATTTTTTCCTAGTTCATAAAAATCAAAATATTTTTATAGCGATTTTTATAAACCAGAAGAATGGCTCTACACCCTGGTGGAATTTCATTTGAATTGGTTCACATGCACGCGAGAACCAGACTTGTTTATTTTTACTTTTCGAGAGTGAATTTTTTTCTCAAAACATGGTCCTGAGGCTGGCGTGATCGATTGCGGTTACCATGGCAACAATACATCTGCCGACCCAAATATGGCTGTTTTTGTTCATACCTCCAGGTAACCTACCTCCACACAAAAAATGAAGGGGGGTTGAAAATTTTCATTTCCAACTTTGCTTCACTTTCTCAGAGAACTACTCTTAATAATTTATCATGTTAAAACAAAGGAAATCATAACTGTGATGGTAGCTTGAATGTCTGATCTGAATTCGCATAGATTTTTACTATTTCATTCCTCCATTTACACCTTAATTTTTGTTTCGATTGAGAAGATATATCAAACACTTGAGATAGTGTTTCATCCGATTTCCAAACACCTCGAATTTCGTCAAAAATACACCTCTACGAGTCGTATTTTCATTTTCTTCTCTGTGTTTGGAACTTGGATGAAACACTGTCTCTCGTGTTTGATATATTTCTTCCAATCAGTAATATTATTCAAATAATTATATTTGAAATGTTGCTCTGCAGGGTTTGTTGTCTGATGACACCGTCCTGGCCACAACTATATGGAGGTCAGGCTCATTTTTTTTACTTCGTTATTTTGTTTAACTTCTCCTCACCTTATTATAGTCAATACAGAGTGGCAGGTAATGAGAAAGAAGTATCTGATCATGATGTTTTGTTTGAAGCCAAATTCTGCCAAGGTAGATTATGGGAATTGTGTGAGAGTACGAGCTACAGTCTGCGGAGACGTGGTGGCCTAATGCCCGGGCCAACAGAGTGACAAGAGTTCAAACTCTCACTCTCGTTTGGCCTGAAACTCTCATGCACTCTCAGCGACTCTCGTCGAATTTGAACCTGCTGAAACTGTTCTAGAGAGTTGTTGAGAGTTTTCTCTCGTTTGGCCCACGCTGATTAGAGTTGAAAAAAACTCTCGTTGGCTCTCATTCTCCCCTACTGAAAACACAACAGAGATAATTCATGTTGACTGAATTGAAACAAAAACCAAAGCAATTACATTGGCCAATCATAACAAACGTAAACAACGCAATGAGCCAATGAGAACTCGAAGCAAATACACGTAACCGGCGCTAAGCGCGGGAAAACGCGTGTGGCCAAGTAGCGATTGGTTTTGGTTTTGCATCTGATTGGTTCAGATGGTGGAGCATGTTTTTTTTTTAAACCAATCACAGAGCGTAGTGAAGCAAAACCAAAGCAATTCAGCGATTACCTGGTACTTTCGACAGTCAATTGAAAACTGCTCTATTTGTTTGATTCGCAGAAACCTGTTTTCTAACAAAAAGCACACGGACGCAGAACAGCTCGGACGCCTGGTGGAGTACGTTAGAAAAAATGTACAATATTTGGAGAGCATTCCTGGTGAACATCTACTTCATGATGGAAGTTTTAAATGGCTGCCTTTAAAAGAGCAAGAGATGGAGGAAGCGGAAGAAACACAGAAAGAACTCTGAGAAAGAACTCTGATTAATTGGAACTTCATCCGTGGACATTGATTTTCAGTGGTTAAATCTGCACCCAACACGTATTTCAAATGTTCCCGCCACCTTTGGAATCCCGCTTCCCGAGTTCCCGCCCTTTGTTTTGCCGCTTCCCCTTCAAAGAAATGAAGACAAAATATAAAGGAGCTATGTCAAGTTATCATGTAACTTTTTTTGTTTTTGCGGTGTATAAAATTATCTTCAAATTGAAGGAAACCTCACAATAATAGTTTAGAAAAGTAGAAAAAACACCACGTTGCTCCTTTGAAATGATAGGGAAACAAGGGAACGGAAGTTTGTAAATGTGTGTTTAACTTTCGCTCGTACGCCTCAATGTCCGACAACTTTTCTTCGGATAATCTGGTTATTTCTGGGACTTGATAATTCAATAGTCTACATTGAAAACCTTTTTTCTCTTTTAAATTTCCATCTTGACAGGAAGGAACCTCTGTACATAATAAAGAAGTGTTTTTACAGCAAGCGAATTGTCTTTTTTACTGTAAATCCCACCGAGTTTAGCTGGCTGGTTTATTCTATCAAAAACATCCGGCCTCAGTTGCCTCGTCCCTTGGCACCGACCAAATTGCAATATGTAAAACGCAAGTGCAGAGCCATTGTACGAGAACGTCACAAAACAACAGGTTTAATTAGCAGTACAATGGCTCTGCATTTAAATTGTACATATTGGTACATTTCTTAGCCGTTCTCTGCAAAAACAACAACGTTAAATGACCAAATTCACCGTATTATGGAGAGAACAACAGTGTACTGACGTCTAGAGCGTCTAACTCAAAAAGTTCAAAATGAAATTTCCACCGATGAAAAAGCGAAGGTTGCCCTACGCATACGCCGAAAATTACCGTTTAGTTTGGTTTAGATCGCAGGCAATTAACGTCTGTCTTTTCGCGCCCACACTAAAACAGCAACGCGTTTCGAAGCAGCTCGACCTACCGTATTTTCAATAAAATCGTTGTTGATTTTACAAACCCGTTCTTTATTGCTTACAGCTTTACCAACATGTTGACATGTTCATTGTACAAAAACTAAGTGGAAAGTCCCGTACCGTTCTCTTGTTGCAATCCCTTTTCTGCATCAGCTTCGTTCCCAGGGTGAGTTCGAACGAGGAAGACTGGGCATCACAAAAGGCCGCGCAAAGGGCGGCATCCACACTTTTTATCCCGTCTTTATCCACGATCTTTATATTTTTTTGGCCATTTATCTTTGTGAATTTGGCATTGAAGTAATGCAAGATGCAAGGTTAATGTTCGTATATAAATTGCAACGGGGCTTAACTCAAATGGCCGCAGTAATACTCCTTGCTCGAAGAGGATGTCAAGCTATTACAGCAAATCAGTGCAGCAAAAAAAGCCAGTGTAAACACAGGAGAAAAGGTTGGTAAGCTATTGCGATGCAATAATAGTGGATGGAAAACCACTACAATGCGGGGAAACCCTGTAAAAGACATCTTTGAACCCGGGCTTTGAATTGTTTTCTCTATCACCATAACCTAAAGCCCGGGCCAAACGAGGATGAGAGTTGTTGAGAGTTCAAACTCTCACTCTAGCTCGTTTGGCCTGAAACTCTCATGCGCTCGAGGGTGCGCTCTCTTCAACTCTCATACGCTCTCGTGAGAGCTAACTCTCTCGTTTGGCTCGGGCTTAACAGTTTCTGCTTGCTTAGAATAGAATGGAACATTATTTGAAAATCTACCAACTCTTCCTCGTCATTCTTAATTGATGAGATAAAGAAACAGCTATTATTAGTTGGAAGTTTCAATCCGAGGAGAAGTAAGCACGAGGTCAAGATGGTGGGATATTGGCCAAGTTCTTTTGTTGTGTGTCTATGGACAGAGAAGAAGTCGAGGTCCATAAACACACAAAAAGAACGAGGCCAATATCCCGCCATCTTCAGTGGCGGGTCCAGACCTGTTTAGAAGGTGGCAATCTTGTTCCCAGAGTCCTCATTACCCTTATCCAGTGACAGGAACGGGCAACAAGGACCTCTGGGATAAAGTATTCTGCCATGACAGGATTCTTGGACTTCCAGTTGTACTGCACATGTGTTCGACTCCATGTTTCAAAGGGACACACACAAGATTCTTGTACTTCCGGTTTTACTGCGAGTGTCAGGCAGAACACTTTATCCCAGAGGTCCTTGTTCCCATTCCTGCTGCTGGATAAGGGTAACAAGGACTCTGGGAACGAGATTGATAAGGTGGGGCCCAAAAAATTTTCATCCATATGAGGAGATGGGGTGGGGTGGTGGGCCTCCTGGGCTCCTCCCTAGATCGACCTCTGATCTTGACTGAACAATTAGAGCTTGGTCAACAAAGGATTTATTATACATGTATGACTAGAAGGACGCGGGAAAATACATTGTAGTTTACTTGCGGGGACACAGTGGGCAATCCCGAGTGGTCAAGATGGCTCCGTTTTGACCGTACTGCTAGCCAATCACAGCACAGGATTTGCTTCATCTTGCCCACTCATAGAGCCAGCCGTATAATAAGGCATCTTAAAATGAAAAGTTCATCAAAAGTAAAAGTGTTAATCAAAGAAAGTCAGACATAAAAAGCTACTGGTCTTTGTATTCAATATAGAGATGGAAAACTAACAAGAAAATTGATTGAAATGTCTCCTTCAAGAAACATTTGAAAATACAGTCAACACTTTCATTGTCAGCCACCCTGATTTTGCCTATTTTAGTCGGGGAAACAAGAGCCGTTTTTGGCAAATCTTCACTTAAGCAATAAAGGAGTTTCCGATTTTTGTTATCCAACCAAAAACTAAGAGTGAGTGAGCACTAGAATAGCGCAATAAGGATACGTTGTTTTGCTTATAGCAACTTCAGGGATGAAAACCGTAGGCTCAGTCCCGTCTCGGAGGAGGGATTTTACCATCAACTGGTACTTGTTCCCCAGACTGATTTAGTTGTGATTGCTTTGGGAGGTCATGTACGACAAGTGTCACTTATAGTATTTAATTTGGCTGCATGAAAGAAATTTGGGATCTTAATCACATCATAAGAGAGTTGGTCACTTCCTAGAGGTGACTCAGCAAGCTTTGACTGTAAGTATAGTTATCAATTCCAGCACACAAGACATTAAGACAAACAACAGACTACATTAATATTTTGGAAATCTGCCAACATCCTATCTTTAATTCTCTATCGTTATGTACTTTTAACAGGAAAATCTACTACATCCAGAAAATGTTTCAAGTCATAATACCCCATTCATACCAGCTAAATGTTTGGTGCACCATGTTTTTTAATAATCACGCCGAGACTTATTATTATATGGTATAAACCACCACTAAAAATATTGGTGGTTTGATTGTGAGATCTGTCCCAAAACTGTTTAAAACGGTGTTCGATTAAGTCTAGTTTCAAGTTAACCAAGACCGCTGAATGAAAATACTAAAGATGCATCTGTACAGGGTTAGTCTCAATATGAACTTCAAGTCAATTTTTCACAAATACCAGCAGGAAAGTGCTCAAGCATAAAATGAAACAATACACTGTGTTGATTGTTCATGTTCTTTAGTACTGGTATTTACCATATGAATATTTTACTTTATATTGAGACTAACCCTGTACAGATGCAACTTTTAAAAGTCTTTAGATGCATCTTTTAAAAGTCTTTAGAGGCGATTTTCAATTGAGTATTGAAAGTAATCCGAAATTGGTTTTGCTTTACTACGTTCTGTGATTGGTTTAAAAAACTTGCACTACCTACTCAACCAATCAGATGCTAAACCAAAACCAATCATGGTTTTGGTTTTGGTTTTACAACACTCAAATGAAAACCGCTCTATTCAGTGGTGTTGGTTAGCTCGAAACTAGACTATCGACATTTGTTTTAACATGTTTTAGCAGTGCATGGTCTGAATGGGGTATAAGCTCCAAACCCTAAATGCGATGCCAAGTTAGTGATATTTTAACTCATTTGTTTGCTTTTGTGAAAATGATTAATATTATTTCTTTTATTTAGTGAAAGGTACTTGATAAGCAGTCATGTGAGTAGATAGACAGCAGTCCCTTTTTCCTGTAGTCTGTTGAGCAAGTGAAATAAAGCAAGAGGAAAAAATAGTCATGTGAGATCTGTGAGACACTTGTTTCACCCTAAGGGAAAGAGGGACTGCTTATTGTAGAATTGTATTATTATAAACCTTCTTACAGTGAAGATGACACTACCGTTGCCACTCGACAAAGTTTTTGATTAATTTTTGACATCTTAAATTAATCGAAAACTTTGTTGAGTGGCAACGGTAGCGTCATCTTCACTGTAATTTTTTTGGCTAAATGATTATCATTTTAATTTTCAGTTATTTTGTCATCTTGTACCATAGCATTTGAATGATTGATTTCAATGTTGTTTTTTGTTAACTTAATGTCTTTGCCGCCAAATAGAAAGAGGTCATTATTTCTGCATCAGATAAAAATAAAAAATAATTAAGACTTGGAACTCCCAGAACTCTTCATGCATTAGTAGATTAATTAAGCTTTGTTAGGTTATACATGTATGTTAGATCAAAGAAGCAAATTAAGAAGAATTCAGATGTTCCAAGTCTTTCCATAATCACTTGTTAAAATTGAATTGAACTCAAATTTCAAAACAATCCTGAAACTCAAATTAATGATTTTGTGGTGGTACACTAAAAAATAAAATCTCAAACCTTGTGTATATGTTGCTTACTTGTCTTGGAAATGTTAAATTTGTTGTCTTTTGGAGGAACTAATATTTGCATGGGAAACTAGATGTTTCAATAACTGTTTCTGATTTATTTTGAGATATTCCACCAAATTTTATGAAAATAAGAAACTAACTTTACACTACAGTGTACAACTGTACTCACACAAAGTTTACAAAATAATATTGCTCACCTGAAACAAAAACATTTTGAAGAAATAATTTTACAATATAGATTCATCACAAAAAACATTGTCAATATCAGCCTTCTAAGCTGTCACATTTAAAAGAGATACTGTAGACACTTTCCTAAGCTTCTCGTGACCAATAGTTCACTTTCAATATATTAAATTTCAGCTTGATAGTGAGGCTGAGAGGACAACAACGAATTAAAAAAAATATAAGCTTTACATGTTAAATTTATTTTGATTGTGTCCTCTAGGCCTTGCTACCAAACTGAATTTTAATCTATTGAAAGTAGTCTAATAGCCCTTTTCATGGTTAACCTGAAATATTTGCATAACAATACAGTTAAACATAGAAGCGAGGCAATTTCGGGCACAAGCTGTGAAACATCGTGATTTTCTTGAGCTCCTTGTACTATGTTAGTATAAAAATAGTTTTAAAACGGAGAAGAACTAAATATACAACTCTTTTAGTTAAAGTTTGCCGTAAAGATCGTAATCCGATCTTCCTGTTGCTTATGCGAATCTACTCTTTATTAATAGAGAAAAGTCGTTTTACATTTTTTTTCTTCTAAAAACGACGTAAGCTAAAAGAATTGTAGTTCTTCTACATTTTAAAACTGTTTTTATACTAAAAGAGTTGAAGGAGTTCAAGAAAAACACGATGTTTTGCAGCTTGTGCCCGAAATTGCCTCGCTTCTATGTTCAACTGTATTGTTATGCAAATATCACAAGTTAACCGTGAAAAGGGCTATTGCCATACATTTCTTATAACATGAGTTCTGAGAATTTGTTGGTACATCAAATACTGGTAATGATTTCCTGTCAGCTTCTAGAACATTGATAATTATTGTAAGGTGTGAAGATAATTTTGATGGTGATTACTCTCGGAAATTAAAACTGTGTTACAGCAAGGAGCCCAAATGTGTTACCACTTTTAATAATCCACTTTCTTTTGTGTGCAGACTATCCAAATTATCAGAAGCTGAGGATCACTAACTTCAGCTTCTGATTGGATAGTCTGCATGCACAAAAGAATGTGAATTAATTAAAATTGCTCACACTTGTGGGCTCCTTGCTGTTATAATACTTATAAGGTTAAAACTGTTTCCATAGCAATATTGCACTCATTTACTTAAAATAACAACTATTTTCCAACAGTAGTCATATAGGTAGTTCATCTACATGTAGTGTGATCATCTGGGATAAGGTAGTCATGAAAAGGACTGTTGTTGGTGACTGACATTTTGACAACTTGAGTGGAAGTCATCTTCAGACTCAATTAAGTGACTTGACTCTGAAGATGACTTCTGCTCAGGTTGTTGAAATGTCAGTCATCAACAACAGTCCTTTTCAGGACTACCCTCGCACTCCTGGGTTAAGACCATTTACTAAGTCATTACTAATAGGTGTTGAAAATAAATTCCTAATTTAAAAAAAAATAATTAGCATACCGTAAAAGCTCTATTTAGTCCCCCTCTCTAATAAGCCCCCTTTCTTGGGGCCAGAAATTAAATAAGCCCCCTGGTGGGCATGGCTTTACTAAGAGCTTTTACGGTAGTTTAAAACCAATACCAAATACAGAGCATATGTATCTAAGATCTTAAAATAGGGTGATCTTTGCTGCCATCATTGCTCGGATTAGGGCCTGTTTACATGGAGGGAGGGTGACCCGGGTACCCGGGTCACCCTCCTAGCCGGGCTACCCTGGGAGGGCCAACTTTTCATACATTTCTTTACAAAGCACACTGAAGTGTTTACATGCAGAAAAGATAGCCCGCCTACCCGGGTCACCCTGTCTGCTTGCCAGGGTGACCCGGCTAGGCGGGCTATCTTTTCTGCATGTAAACGGTCAACCTGGGTCACCCTCCTAGGCGGGCTATCTCTGTTGACTTGAAAACCCGCTAAAATGGCGGAACAAGCGATAAAAACAGCAAACTCGACGCTATAGCCTTTCTTCTTGCTGCCATGTTTGTTATGTAGTGCTTTTAAGCGTAAATAAATCGCGCCGTTGCAATAAAAATAGTCCGCCAAAATATGAGCCCGCCAAAAAAAGATAGCTCGCCTATATGATAGCCCGCCCATGTAAAGGCGGGCTATGTTTTAGCCCGGCTGGGAGGGTGACCCGGGTACCCGGGTCACCCTCCCTCCATGTAAACAGGCCCTTAGAAATTCACCCGATAAAAACATAACTAGAAAGACCATACAAAATTTAGTTATTAAGTGCCAAGTTTGAAAGGAAGCAGGTCAAAATCTGCTTCAAACAATGCGTTTAAAAGTTGCCACATTTACAGACATTTGTATGGCTGTGTAGCAACTCTTGCCATACAGCCATATACAAACTCCTGTAAATTTGTTCAATATTCAATGTTTCTCTGATATTTGACGCAGTTACTTAACGGCACAATCACTATCAAAATATAATGTTCGATGAGTTTCCCAAAATAAATTTAATTTTTGACATTAACAAAGATCACCCTATTATAGGCCTGCTCCAAACAGCTTCACGGCACAGTTAGATGAGTTAGTAGAGCATTTGCACCAGTATCACAAACGTCACAGGTTTGAATCTCATTGAAGCCGCAGGGATTTTTTTGGAGCTTACCTTGCAACTGCTTAATAAGTTACTTCACAACTGTGAAGATTACTTTCACCTGCAATCTTTAAATTACAAAATATGGATCTGTGAAACCTCTGTCAGTCACATTTTTGTGTTTTCTGTACGTCAACCAGACTTAAAATTAATGATAGACAAAGTTGGTGATGATATGGGTAGTCCTAGACCATAGCAAGAAGCCGCATGGATTTTCAAATAATTATTATAAATGACTTTCCCAAGTGTATGATGTTTTGCATGCATAATCAGCCCAAATAATGAATTTTATAAGCTCTTGAAAGAAAGTTATCCAGATGTTTGCTGAATACATGCATTCACTGACTTCCAAAAATATATTTGTAAGAACCAGCTCAAGGAAATGTCAGGACCGATGGGAATGTTTAATTTGAATGGTGTTTGGGATAAATAAACTGTCATGAGAGGTCAGAGGGATGATGCTAGCTCTTTGAAGTCTGTGTTCTGAGGTCTTGATTCAGTTTAATTTAGCAGAATGATGTAGAAGGGTTGGACCTTTTTGTACTGATCATGCATGAGCTCTTTAATTTGAAGGGCTTGGTCAAGAACTTGCTAATTAAGTGGCAATTATTATAGTAATTTTGCCCCAAAATAAAATTTGCTGAATGATAATTATTGCAGAGTTTTGCATATACTGTAGGCTGGCTTTCATGTGTTTGTATAATGCTGCTGCTTATTTTATTTTCTCATATTTATTTATTTATTTTCTTTCTTTACTTTATTTTGAAGGGATCCTTTTTCCCCTTTAGCATAGTTTTTGAACGAACCCTTCAATTATTGTGATCCACAGGACACCAAACAAGAAACTGTAGCAAGACTTCAGAACTTTGATTGTTCAAACATAAATATTATTTTTGGCCCAAACAAGTGAAAGTGGCAAAATTTTTGGCCCAAACAAGTGAAAGTGGCAAAAATACCAATCAAAACATATTCATTTCCATGCCTTTGTTTGAAGCTGAACTACATCATCCCTTTGCCTATAGTTTGGGTAGCTGGTCATGAATGTGGTAATTTGAAGGGTTTTATGACTTCACGAGTGGGGGGGGGGGGGGGGGGGGGGGGGGGGAAACAGGGGGCAACCTAAAACTCATGTGCATGACTTGTATACTGTACATGTATTCATGATTTAAAAAAACATCTCCCTGAGCTGGACCCTAGGCAAATACTTTTTTGGATGAATGTGAATAAATTTGGTGAATAGCTAATGGAACTGACCTTATTTCAATGTTGTTGTTGTGGTTTTTTTTTTTTTGGGGGGGGGGGGGGGGGGGGGCTGATTATTCATGCAAAACTGTTCTGAACTTTTTAGATATTTTAATATCTTCTTCTAAATTATGCAGTGGTTTAGGACTCCCAGAGATGAAGTTGAGATCAGAGCAATTCATTAGAGTAAAATTTTAAGGATTGCATCAAGACAGAAAAATTTATTATTTATGTCTGCAATAGTTCAACACAATCGTCTAAGTGGTGCGTAACTCACAGAGGTTCCTGTTTATTAAAAGTGTTTGGTTACTGATTGTTTCATTATAACACTTTCTTGGAAACTTACAAACTTTTAAACCAGTCAGAACAATTAAATTATGAAACAGTAAATTAGATATAAAATTATTATCATTAAATGTGAAGAGAGTTCGGTAATGATCAAGACTCAAATGATCATGAAAGTTTATCAGTTCTTTTCCTGTGACCTACATCAGCAAAGAATTCAATGTTATTTAAATGTTTTTAATTTCTCTTGATGCTTGAATAAGCCATAAGATTCCAATTGCAAGTGTCTTTATAATGTCCTTGTTCAGGTTCATCCAAACTAGCAGAAAACACAGCGCAGCACGATGGTAACCAGGAATTGTACTGTTGATCCATGTCACTTTTCCACCTCTGTCTTTAAGGCTTTTATTTGATGTTATTTCTGTAACCATAGTAAATAGAGGGAAATGGTTATAAAGCCCGGCAAACTTCAAAGGAGCAAACAAAGAGGCCAAGATTTATGTTGAAAGGTCCACGACCGTGCACATCTTTTGTTTTGCGCTCATACACTATGCATGAATTACGTAATCGCAACGTTTCTATTGGTTAGTTTGCTTGAACACACGTAACCACCTATTGTATTTTGTCAGGTTTTGTGCACGGTCAACCCCCAAAATAGCGAACAAAAACATATAACAAAGAACTTTGACAGGCTTCATAACCATTTCCCTCTATTAACTATGCTGTAACTAACCTTTCTTCACACAGGTAACTAATGTCCAGTGGCTTTGCAGGTTGCCTGCGGTGCGAATCACCACTCATTTGGGTTTATGAAAGTCAATGTGAATCTGTCCAAGCCTGGGTCTTGAAGTACAAACCACTGGAAGTTGTTCAATGTTTGCATGTTCTCAGGGATTCACTGGCTGGAAGAAATGATCCAGATGTAACTAAAGGCACAAGCAAAATAATAACACGTCTTAGTTGACAGTTTAAAGCCCCCTCTATTTATATAGATAATAAAATAAATAATAAAATAAATGCAGTCGAACCCCGATTAAGCGGCCACCCTCGGGGAAATGGCAAGTGGCTGCTTAATAGGGGTTGGCCGCTTAATAGGGGTTGGCCGCTTAATCGGGGTTTTATTTACAGTATTATACTGATATTGGGACTTTGATAGCTGGCTGCTTAATTGGGGTTGGCCGCTTAATAGGTGGCTGCTTAATAGGGGTTCGACTGTATAATAATATAAATACCCCATCCCCCAAATCTCAGACACCAAGATCATCTATTACTTACTTACTGCACATTGTGCCTAGTGACACATAGGGCAGCTCAAAGATCATCTATGTTTATGTATATAAGAAAGGAAGCATACCTAGCATGAAAGTCTCAATACCTTATTGTTCACTTAGGTCGAGCCTCTTGTCAATCAAGTCTCTGCTGTAACTTCACTGTGAGACATTGAAAGTCGGATACTTACAGGAACATCAAGGATGAGGAGTATTTTGACCACAGAGACATCACCAAGCACTGAAAAAGAACAATAACAATGTAAGTCAGAAACAAAGTACCTGTGGAATCCTCCCGGGGGGGGAGTACTCCCAAAAAATTGGGTGGGGGTGTGCCGCTGGGCTATAAAAACCCTTACCCTGTACCAGACCACAAAACGCTAATTTTGTGACCCTGTTCCAGACTAAATGATAAAAAAGATACCCTGTTCCAGACGATTTTTAACAATTTTTTCTAACCCCAAAGGCTAACTAGTAAGCAGCATTGCGAACTTGTAGTTGTAAAGCTTCTTTCCTACGCGTTTTGTTTTCGTCTGACTAACATAATCCTAATTACCGACCTCTGTGCCAACTTCTGGGAAACTAATTAATACCCTGTTCCAGACCAAAAATGTTGTTTGTTATACCCTGCTTATACTCCAGCGGCACGTACCTATGTAGCATATATAAGGGACTGCTCCCCTCCCCCCCCGGGGAATCCTGTTTCTGGGTATGCCTGGCAGTAGATTAAATACCAATAGTTTGAGGTACTAAAATCAAACTGATTTATATTTTAATATAACTTAAATTGTCCCAATTTAAAGTTTAAACAAGTGGGTGTTCTTAGAAATCAACAATATAAGTCTTACTTGGTCAGGGGTATGATCAGCACCGTTCTCCAGGTGCATGAATGAACTGAGGAACTTCAAATGTTGTGCAGTTTTAGTTCATCTATGTGATCCTGAAACCAAGCATTTATCAGTAAACTAATTATATTAGTGCACTGGTGAGTACATCCGCTTGTATTATTGTTTGTATGGGAATGTAACAAATTACCTTTTAATAGTTTTTCAAAAATACGGAAGATTTTAGAATAAAAATGACTTTACCCAGTTCTTGCATTGTATTTTATTGCTGTTTCTGGACCAACACAAGAACAAACTAAGTGATTTTTATTCTTAAATCTTTCAATATTTTTGACAAGCCTGTGGTCTTCAAATTTAAGTCCTCAAAGCTACGGACTACTGTCACTCACTCACACTTACGACGCAAGCATCAGCTCAAGCAGATGCAGCAACGTGTTGATCACAAGCAACATTTGTTCTAATAAAAGGCACTAATGATTAACACATTACTGCGTCTGCGTATGTTGCTTGTGCTTATGCTTGTGTTTGTAAGCGTGAACCTAAGGCTATGGTGGCTCCTCATATTTGTGCATTTCCTTTGAGTATGATAATTTGCATTGCTTACCTTTTGGTGAAGACATCAGTGTTAAAGGTAGCTGCTGCTTCTTCTTCTCCTTCTTCTTCTTCTTCTTCTTTGTCATCTTCGTTGTCATCTTCTTCAAGCAGTAGCCCACAGGGTGCAAACCCAAGTGGAAATCGTGTTAAGAATTTTACAAGATCCTTATTAAGAATCTTCATAAGATCTTAAAAGTTCTTACAAGATCTTGTAAGAATCTTACAAGATTCTTGCAAAATATTACAAGTTCTTATAGGATTCTTGCAAGGTCTTTCAAAGATTTCCTTTTGTCATATAAAGACTCTTACAAGTTCTTATAAGATATGTACAAGATTTTGGAAGATTCTTACAAACTAGTTTTTGTAAGATCTTACACAATTCTTCCAAGTTTCTTATATGACTGTAAAGATTCTTTAATATGAGGTCTTGCATTAATTCTTATAAGATCTTGTAAGATTCTTTTAGGTTTTTTGAAAGATTCTTACAGATCTTATAAAATTAATTATTGAGATAATATAACTATTCAAGATTCTTACAAGATCTTGTAAGATTTCTAGAATATTCTTATATTAACTTAGAGATTCTTTGAAGTTTCTTATAAGATTCTTATAAGATCTCATAGGATATCTTAAAAGAGTTGTAAATCTTGATACGATTTCCACCTGGGAATGACTGAGTCCAAAGTGACATCCAACAGCTAAATCCTGAAACAAATTTAGATGAAAATCATTATTCAATAACATGTCAGCAAAACATGTAACACTTGTATGCTCTGTTGCTTGTCCCTTTGTTTCCTATAAGCCTTTGCGCACAATGCTATAATCCATACAATAATAATTTATTCTGCCATAAATATATTTTTTGACATGTCCAGTGTAGTTTGAGTTAAAAAAAAAGTCAGCCATTATTGTACCTCCTCAAAATATTTGCTTGAACAATGTACTCTTTGAAGATGATCTATCCATGTATGGTATATTTTAAAACTAATAGATAATATTATTCACAATAATAATATTGCTGTTCCACATATTTGCCAGTTCATATAAAGCTTGAAACAGGGCAGCTTTTAAAATCCGTTAAACCACACAGTAATAATTAACAGACTGTAAATTTAGAGACTATTCAGTACTGACACAGTACCACATGCAGAAATCAAAATCAATGCATCACAATCCCCTACCTCTTGTAGAAAGACAACTCTTATAAAGGGGTCATGGTTAGGAACACTGCAATGGAGCACTTCTCAAGGTCATCATCTTCCTCTCTCTGGCGGATGCCGTTATCTGTTATGATCACCAATCCTGGCTCTCAGGTGGATGCTGTCATCTGTTTATGATAACCAATCCTCATCTCCTGAGGTACATTGGGAGCAATGACGTCAGTTGAACACCACTTGGAAAGTTGACATCACGGATTCTTCTCAGCTGTCACTGAAGTTTTGAAATGTGGCTGGAACATCCTGTCAATTCATCTAAACACAAAGCTTCTCACAATGGACACAATTATTAATGATACATCAAAATCCCCTAAAAATTGTGCTTCTCTGTCTCCATAGTGATCATCATCCAGTGTCATCTCAATTGCAGCAAAATCAATACATTGAAATTCCATACCCTCTTGTAGAATACACCTGTTATAAAGGATCATTACAGCTATAGAGCACTGTAAATGAGCACTTATCCATGTTATCATCCTCTCAGGTTGACGCCATCTGTTTATAAGGACCATCCCTACAGTTTGTACTGGCAGCAATCTAGTCACACACCAACAAGCAAGGAATGTGGACATTTGTGGCAGTAGTCTTCACAGCTGTCACTTAGAAGTTGAAATGGGGTTGCATCATCCTACTAATTCACTTACAAAGCTGCTCAAGATCAGTGGAGGAAATATAAGTAACTTTTAAAAGGTAAAAAGACTACAAGCCTGTCAGTAAGCTCAATTTCACAGGGAGAACATAGTTTAATAGAGGGAAAATGGTTATGAAGCCCGGCAAAACTTCAAAGGAGCAAACAAAGAGGCCCCAATATTTATGTTGGAAGGTCCATGACCGTGCACATCTTTTGTTTTGCGCTCATACACTATGCATGAATTATGTAATCGCAACGTTTTCTATTGGTTAGTTTGCTTGAACACACGTAACCACCTATTGTGTTTTGTCATGTTTCGTGCACGGTTCAAACCCCCACAATAGCGAACAAAAACATATAACAAAAGAAACTTTGCCGGGCTTCATAACCATTTCTCTCTATTAACTATGGGGAGAATCATGTTTCCTCCTCTTCTCTAATGATTACCAGACTCTATGATATATGTAAGTTCTGAGAATTTAGTGATACATCAAGACATCCTAGAATCATGCTTCTTCCTCTCCATACTGACTACTTATACTGTAAACATTGAAATTTATGTCTTACTCTTTGCTAGAAAAAATTGTGATATCTCAGTACTTATAATTATACAAGAAAACAAATTACTTCATGGTTGGTTTGCTTGTACAATTTTATTCACTTATTTTTACAACTCATGAATAAAAATCATACGCACTCACCAACCATTTACATGAAGTAATCTGTATTAAGTTTCTGAGAATTTGGTGATGCATCAGGACAATATCTCCTAGACTCGAGGCGGAGCTTCTCAGTACTGATTGCTATACTAATAACGTTTGGAGAATGAGGTCAATATGATATCCTCTAGAATGATGTAGGGGGAAACATCATGCTTGTCTGTCTCTCCGTAGTGATTGTTTATTAAACATTTTGTGATTGTTCTGAGAATTTAGAGATACATCCAGACAAAAATGTATGTCCCTAAAATCATGCTTCTCCATGTGATCGTCATCCAGTGTCATCTCAATTGCAGCAAAATCAATACATTGAAATTCCCAACCTTCTTGTAGAATACACCTGTTATAAAGGATCAGTAACATCTATAGAGCACTGCAACTAAACACATCTCCATGTTATGATCCTCTCAGGTTGACGCCATCAGTTATGAGGGGGACCATCCCTAGTTTGTAACTGACAGCAATGAAAGTCACACACCAACAAGGAATTTGGACATTCATGGAGTCTTCCTTGACAGCTGTCACTTAGAAGTTGAAATGGGGTTGCATCATCCTGCTAAGTCAGCATTAATATAA
>MU827372.1:0-16966 GCA_029204205.1 Desmophyllum pertusum
GGTATTTGTTAACTACCGGCTTTACTACTTGCTTTACTCTCCAAATGCCGCTATTGAAACTAAAATTTAAACCGTTTCAATGTGGACAAATTGTGTGTTTTCTTATAATATTGAAGTGAAATATTAAATACACTGGAAAATATCGTTCCTTATCTTTTTTCTGAGAGCGCGAGCGGGCGAAACTCTCGGATTCCAGCTAATCTGAATTGGTTCCGAGAGCGGGCAAGATTTTCCAATCTTGCCCGACGGTCAAAATATCAAATAACTTTGCCGCCGGAGGCCTGCGCTGCCAGAGGCGAAGAAGTTTTTTAAATTCAGCAACGTGCGAAGGTCGATGCGAAGAAGCTGTTTACTGGAATTTTGTTTCAACATCATATTGCTCTCTTATCGTTTGTCAAGTGAATGGAGAACTACGCAGTGGAATTAAAGAGCTTGCATTTCTTCACAAAAGGCGAGTGTTCATTTGATTTTGACCGACATAATTTGAGTTTGTTTTGTTGTTTTGGAAATCACTGTTCACGCTCTCTAGAGCTTGAGATTTTTAAATTACAAATGTCCGTGTTTCGACTCAATTCCTTAGTTTTAGGTCCATTTGCTTTTCGTTTCTCTTTTTAACCGAAACAGCCCTTCATTAACTTTCATTCAAGAAATAACTTAGGGATTACCGGTAACCCAGAAAATAATGCTCGGCTCGTATAAGTTTAAATCAGTTGTGTCGGTACGTTGAACCTGAATGGCATGAATCAGCATGAATACAATTTGTCAAGGTTTCCGCATAAAATGCAAATTGTAAATGGCCATCGAATGGCAAGAATTCCGATTAACTCAATGTCGCCCGTGCCGCCTCAAACCGGCTTTGCGGAAAACCGACACCGAAATACCCGTGCCGCCCCCAGCCGGCCCTAAATAACACGTGTTGACAAATGCACTTGCCCTCCCTCCCTGGATAGTTTTTTGATTCCCCTATTGTTCTAATTGTTTTTAGAGGACGAATACAACCAATCAAAATCCGTCTTTTGCGCATATTTTTAGAGAACTCTAGGGGTACTAGAAAGATGGTTTTTCAGGGGGTCGTTATGTCGCACGGATCAAATGAACAAGAAAAGTATGGCGCGCCTTGTATGTCTCTCATGAATGTACAAACTTTTCAGGGCCTTGTTTTCATTTCTTCAACGTGGTGGAAAATTATCGTCTTTGGAAGCTGAAAACTGAAAAGGAGAAACACTCATTAATTTCTAAATGGCTTCAAAACGGATGATCACCGAGTACAGACTGAAGAAACCTTGCTGGATGAATAATTTATACTCTCCTTCGGCGGCTCGGAATTGCGAAGACATCGAGCGGCCGCTTCAAAACAAATATTCACAGACCTAATTATGGATCTTCTCAAGACTTCTAAAAGCGAAATGGTAATGTACTTTATTTCCTTTGAATGTGGATGGAATTAGTGGAAGGATATTGAAAGCGATCGTTTTATTAACTGACCACAAAAGTCATCGCTAAAAATCAAAAACAACGTTTGCAACGAAATAGACAGGCGAATTGAACGTCGGCGGGTCGGCGTCTCCATGTTTTGGAAATTAAACATATTTTTACAATTTTAAGTCGTGTCTTGGCTTCGGCCTGAATGAAAATCAATATCAAACAAAGTCCTCTTTCAATTTTCTTTTCATTTGTTCACCTTTAACGGGGAATTTTAGGTTTTCAAATGAACAACAAATCTTGAGTCTCGCACGAGGTGTTATTTTATCTGCGTATTTACGGCGAGTTTTATCCACCTTTGCTCTTATTTTAGCTTCTAAATTTGTTTTATACGAAATTTATTTTCGGTAAGTGACCACAGTATTTCAGAAACTAATTCTGACTGGTTTTATTAATAATACCACCGAGAGAAAAGGAGAAATTCTAAGTGTTTTTTAGCCGTAGAACTTATTTAGTTTTCGAAAAAGCGATTTACAGCCGCGGCAACTCGCAATCAGTTTTGTCATCTCGAATTACCGCTTTTTTGCACGAAGATTTAATACCTCCGTTAATACCAAGCCGTTGAATTAATGAAAGTTCAAGTTGAGCAAAATAAAAATCGACTTTTTACCAGAGTATTTAGAGATTTTCTTATCTTTTGTGCAAAGTCTTTCACTTTGTGTCTTTCGTGAGTTTCTAAAATGGCGTGCGGTTATGTGAAGAAATTGTTATCGCTGTTTTCAGTTTTTGTAAATGAGTATATATTTATTCAGTCGCCTGATGACCTTTTGTAAGTTATACAAATTGTGTCTTATCAACCTTGTCTAGTTTGGAATGAAAAGTGTACTAAAGACAGCTAATTATTTGTCTGTACTTTACTGCGCATATGGTTTTTTTTTCCGTTCACAAACATTTCGTATCAAACATGCACGTAAAATCTCCAGGTATTTAGGGGTAGATGCGCGCTTCAAAGTCTCCAGGGCGCCAATGGGTTAATAACATGGAAATGAAATTGTAGAAAACTGAGGAACACAGTTTTGCTCGGAAAATGGCTCTTTCCATGATAACTACGTCAAGAGTATGGAAGGATTTTTCTAAAATTTTGCCGGTTACCGCCGGACTGTTTGAATGGCGTTTAGCTTCTCATTTCAGCTGCTATTTAGCGCGTGAAATTCCGTTTGAGAGTCTCCATCGTCTGTTCTTCACTATCTACCTTTCTGTAATTCTGTGTGTAAAACATTACATCGTCTGAGTTTTCTTTTTATTTGGATTAAAGTTTTATTTCTTCGTTAGATTTTGAGCTTTATAGCGACCTTGCGATCAGCTCATAAAAGGAATACGCGCGCTTCCAAGCTGTGAAAAACAGATTTGCAAAAACCGGGCAAGATTTCAAGATTTTCTAAGGCATTACCATAAACAAGTAGGAAAAAAATAAATAACGTTATTTGCCGGCCTTGGTCGGTTCCGATATTGAGAAAAACTGTGTCGCCTCGGTCTTGTAGTACGGCCTCTCGGCCTACGGCCGTCGTGCCCGTACTCAAGACCTCTGGCACGAGTTTTTTCTCAATACGGACCTCCCGGCCAGGCAAATAACATATATATATTAAAGAGAACTAGTTGGAAACCGTTTAAGCTTATAATAAAACCACATTCAAAGAACAAAGTCCGTGCAAAAGCTTTTAGCTGAATTGAATTCAGCTCATGTACATCAGTTTATTTTATGTATTATTTAAGCTAATGAATTAAAATAGACGTATATTAAATAATACCCACATTTTGACGATGTTTTGTCGTAACTAGCACCGGTGAAGCAGCTGCCATCCTTTTTGTAGAAGAAATATTCCACAATCCTTCCGTGATAAACTTTGTTTTTCACTGGTTTTCGCCTGTTTTGCCCGCTCACGACACGACACAAGATGGCGGGAAAATGAGACGCGGGCGACCACTATGAGCCAACCATCCAAATGTACAGCGGGGAACAAAATAGTACAAGCGCACGACGGAACCGACGCATATTACAGGTATTGCAACCGCTGGGCAATCAAATCAAACAAGATGGACACCGGGCTGCGGGAAAAGAGAACATTTGCTAACTTTAAAAGGTCAATACTCGTCTGATTTTGTCTTGTTCGTGCTCGATGTTTCCTTATTCACTCCTCTATGATTTGTTTTTCTTCTGGCGTTGTTTAATCTTGAATTTATTATTGTTGTTTTTAGTAATGAGATTAACTAGACCATCTTTGTACACCAGTGTACCAGTGACAAATGAATCTCAAGATTTACCAGGTCTGTCAATCACTTAATAATAATAATTACATATCAATAATAATGAAATTATAAATGTAGTCATTGCAAGAATAATACAATGCAAACTTTGTCTGACAATTCTCATTCAAGAAAAAAAATTGAAAATTAACATTTTGTGAGAATGCAAAATATTAAGCTTATATCAGGTGCACAGTTTTATGTCAATAATTCAATATACTGAAAGATTGGGTAAGCAATATCAGCAACCCATACAAATGTACACCTTCCCCAGGCAGGAGAACAAGGCAAAACTTGTCCTCTTACTTACACTGTGGTACGTTGACCAATCAGAAAATAGTATTGGCAGTTAATACATTAGTCTCCTATGCAGCTGTTATTTTGCTTATCATGCAACACTCTCCTCCCGGGGGAGGAGCCTGAGCGTTGTGCAATGAGCCAAATAACGAATGTGTCAGAGACTATAGTTTCCATGTACCCTGAATGACATTGCATCAGTTAACTGTACTAATACAACATACGACCTTTGATTCTTTAGAAAATACTTTTGAGGATGCACACATGTCTGACATAACATCTGTCAAGGGCCTCAGTAAATTTGCTTTGGGTGAATTGTTTGTCTTGCCACAGACATTTGGGTAAGTTTGTAGTTTGAATGTATGTAACGCAATATGTAGCATAACATATCCTCTTCACTTCCGGTATGAGACAGGGTATATTAAAAAAGTATGAGATGGGTAGGGGTGCCTAGACCCCAGCAGAGCCTTCCTTGGCTTAAAACCCATCTTTAATCATCCTCTGCAGGTATATGTAGGGAACTCTACCAACTGTAAATCTCAGGGCTTGTTGAAGTTGTTTGTAAGTTAACCACAAGGCTGGCAGGGCAGTACTGCATGGAAAGCATGCAGTGCAGGGACAAGGGGTGTTCCAATGACACTCACTGTTTAGTTGCTGGCTAAGTTATTTATTGGGTTGTTTTAATATTTTACTGTTTCTTTTCACAGAAATATATTCCTTGGTGAAGTATTTTCAAGTTACGTCAGTGTTCATAATGATAGTAACCAACCAGTTAAAGATATTGTGATCAAGGTATATAGCTTTTGTTTTTACATAACTACTTTCTACAAGTAAATTTAACCCTGGGCAGATGCCTATTTGAGCTCAGCTTCCTACATGTAATACTTTCTTTTGATTTTCAGTCAGTAGTTTCTAATCAGTAGATGGTTTTACTGTGAAACGCACCCTACCATTGCCACTGGAGAAAGTTTTTGATTAAATGTTGACAACTTTTTGACATATTTTTGACATCTTTCTGATGGCTTTCGTTTCAACTGGCCAATCAAAATGCAGAACTACGAGAGGTGGAATTGTCAGGCTCCACGTTCGCGTTCTGATAATAATTAGCAAATCAAATTGCAAGAATTGATGGAGGTGGAGATGTCAATTATTGACATCTCCACCTCCATCAATTCTTGCAATTTGATTTGCTAGTTTAAATAGAAGCCATCAGAAAGTTGTCAAAAAGTTGTCAAAAGATAATCAAAAACTTTGTCGAGTGGCAACGGTAGGGTGCGTTTCACTGTAAAATATGAAAATGTCATACAAAGAGTGAGCCGGCCTACAGTACACTCACACGTCTGATAATTATTATCTCCAACACCTTCCTCATAAAACATTCTGTATTTCTCAAAATGTAATCAAAATAAAGCTCATGACCAATCATTGTTAAATTATATTTTTAATAATAATATTACTTTTCAGACTGATCTCCAGACTTCATCTCAGAGATTGACGCTGTCAGGTACAGCTAACATGCCAGTTGCTAAACTTGATCCAGAGGAGAGTTTTGATCAGGTTATTCAACATGAAGTGAAAGAACTAGGAACACACATGTAAGTCAAACAGCTGCTAGATAGAGTGATGTTCAATATAGGCTTGATTACCTGCCGCTGTTTGGGTAAATGAGCCTGCGCAAAGACCGGACTTGAGAGAGCGGCGGAAATCAATTCTCTCTTGGACAAGTGTGTGTGACAGTGTGACAGTTATCCATGTAATGGTTTAATTGGTTAAATCTTTTTTATAAATAATATATCATATTTTTGTTGTTTGCAGTCTTGTGTGTGCTGTGAGCTATGCATCCTTAACAGGCGAGAAAATGTACTTCAGGAAATTCTTTAAATTTCAGGTGATTTGACTACTACCTCACGCCACATGCCTCACGCCCCATGCCCTCATGTCCCACGCCCCATACCTCATGCCCCATACCTCATGCCCCATACCTCACACCCCATGCCCTCATATATGTCTCCAAATAATAGTTATCACTGAGCACTTTTATTTGTGAATGTGGTCGACTTAAAATATAAATTTGAATTGTTATTTTAGATAACTTTTATGGCATTGGTAATCAATCAGGAGTACCTTTAGCATTGAGGAGCTGTGCAGCAAGGAGTGTTGTTCTAGTTACAAGATAATCTTTAGTACAGTCAAACCCCTATTACATGTTATAATAAGCGGCAAGCTATCAAAGTCCCAATATCATAATCAGTATAATACTGTTAATATAACCCCTATTAAGCAGCCACTTGCCATTTCCCTGTGGGTAGCCGCTTAATAGGGGTTCAACTGTATTTTATTGAAGACTTGAATGTAATAATTATAAATACAATTTTATTACATATTTCTTTTAGGTCCTGAAACCTCTTGATGTCAAAACAAAGTTTTACAATGCTATGGTAAGCAGATTGCATGTAGCTGATCTCTAGTCTGGCATTGTGCACAAGTCAAGTGCTTTTTGTTTTTAATGGATGTTATCACTGATTTCTGACAGGAAGATGAAGTATTCCTGGAGGCTCAAGTACAGAACATAACATCAAGTCCAATGGTTATGGAGTCAGTCAAGTTAGAGCCATCATCTGTTTACACTGTTACAGATCTTAATGTCATTACAATCGATCAAAAAAAGGATGTTAATGGGTAAGGGATATTTTGTGCTAGTGTGATAGTTTCAGCTTGTAGCTTTGTTTTTATTAAATTATTTAATCATTTCTATCCCAAAAACAAAATATCAATGAATTATCCTTTAGTCTTCCTTCGTTCTGCCCCTCCCCCTTCCAATTGAGAAATGACGTGGGTGGGAGAAATTTTAAGGACGGTACTCCTTCAGCTGGGAATGAAGTTGATACATTTTCTTGTTATTTCTGAGAATCATTGTAGTGCTATATAAAGACAGTCCCCCCCCCCCCCCCGTCATTGATTTCTTCATTCTCATCAGTTGTCTACATGAATGTATCAATATTATAATAATGAGAAAATAGATAATGATCATTATTTTGTTACTTGGTTAGGGAGGAGACTGGTACAGAGAGTATATTTGGTCAGGATCGTACATGAACCCAAATGACACCAGACAGTATCTCTACAGGCTGACGCCAGTGACAGCCATTGACAAGAATGTCAAGGTATCAAACATGTACTTCCTGTTAGTAGATACTGTGGAAATGTTGTCAAACTTAACTTGCAATTTTTTTGACAACTACTGCAAAGTGTTTACAATTTCCAGTAATGTTGTTTCTCAAGAAATTGTTGTGGTAAAATCTGTCTGTCACAAATAGGCCTCGTCAGTCATCAGCATGCCTGCAGTCATGGACCTCACTCTTATTAATTTAGTTTGCGAAGCCGAGCCAGGTATCTTCAAAAGTAAAATAATTGTGCGAAGTAGCTAAAGACCACCTCAATCTCAAAACCAAATTCAGTACCAGACAGGCAGTTTATTTTGAGAAAAATGTAAAACTTTGAGTATCAGTTACTAGTCAGAGCTAAGTATCATTTATTGCAGGCAGCTAATGTTGTTGGAAAATTGGACATTGTGTGGAGAACAGCATTTGGAGAAAGAGGAAGACTTCAAACAAGTCAACTCCAGAGAGTGGTGTGTGTCATGTTCTTATTACTGTGCCAGCTGATATGGAATTAACTGAATCATTGAAAATAACATTAGTAACCAAGTACATAATTAGCCTGATGCAAATAATTGATGACAAGTTTGGGAGGACTGTAAAGTTCATCACAAGTGTTTACAAATTGCTATGTAAACATAAAGTGGCAGCCAATCAATTGTGTGTTAACAACACAAAATCCTGGTTATAAGCCCCCCTCCCCCCTACTAACATTTTATCTATTCTTTGAAAACTCTGTTTGATGTGTTTCTATACAACTGAAGAAGAACAGTAACTAGAAGTCCCTTACTGGGCATTTCTCAAAGTCACTTTATTTATTATTTTTGCTCCCAATGTGTGAACTGAAATTATTCATCCAAGGAAGGTCATCGGAAAAAAAAAAAATTAAAGGAAAGTATAAAGCTAAACTGAAATTTCCAGAGGGTGGTTGGGGATTCAAACCAAAAACCTTATGGAGGGGGACATTGGGGGGCTCTGAATACCGCAACACCGCAAAAAAAAATCGAAAAACACCGCATCACCGCACGAAAAGTTGACGAAACACCGACACCGCAATATATTAAGTTACTTATAAATGAAGACGGCTTGCGACTGGCTGCTGAAGCATAAAATATTAACTGGACAGTAGTATTTGACTATACTGTGTTACAAATTAACAGGTTTAACAAAGGTACGTGCTTTTAATAAATAAACACGGGTTAACGAAGATATAGAAGCTATAAATTTAGTTATGACAAGGACGACAAGGGTCGACGATTATTGTACAAGGGTCCAACAAGAAACCGTAACATCGCAAATAATCTCGTTTCACCGTACACCGGAGGTTTCAAAACACAAATAACGCACACCGCAGGATTTGAGATCACCGCAATACCGCAATGTGGGATTTTATTCACCGAAATACCGCATAAAAAACTGAGCAACACCGCAACACCGCAAACCCCAATGTCCCCCTCCTTATGTGGGGCACTCGTATGGATATTTTTGGAGCCACACAATAAAGTTGATGGCATATGGATATTTTCTAGAAACGCACATTATAAAATTGAATATATTTATTTGTGTGTTTGTTTTAGGCTCCTCAAGTGTTAGATATCAAAATGAGCGTCATTCAAATCCCAGATGCAGTGTTAGTGGAGAAAAGGTTTCCACTGAAACTCAAACTAAGAAACACATGGTGAGATTTATATAAAAAGACACATTAAGTTTGACTATCAATGACATGTGTTAATGATTAGTATTGATGACTGTATTCTCATCATCAGTGAGAGGAAGATGGATCTTAAACTGTTCATGACAAAAAGTAAAGATGGTGGACTGATGTGGTGTGGTACATCTGGCAAGGTACACAGTAAATATTATTACAGGAGGTGGGAGTAGAGGCTTAGATCTCTTGCTGTCTCCACCCAGCGAACCTCTCCACCCCCACGGCTGGGTGCACCAGATTTTTCCCCTCGAATTTTAGGGGGCTTACACCTGATTGGTCAATTTAAACAAAAGCACAACCGGTGCACCCAGCTGTGGGGTGGAGAGGAGATCTGAGCCTAGCTGAGTAGGGAGGGCAGGAAGCAGGATGCCCAAGGTGCTGGGAATCAGTTAACAAATTGCAACATTGTATAATATTTTACAACAGAAAAAAGCACAGGATAGGAACCACAACAGATGGGGGTGGAAACTGGGGGTACAAGGTATGGGAAGCAGGAAACTCATACCCCCCCCCCCCCCCCCTGTCCTCCCCCCTTTATTGCCTAATTCAACAGATGGTCTCACCCCAAGAGAGAAAGAGCACACAAACAACCTTAACTTAGCTTGGAATGAACAGCATCGGATATAACTAATATTAGTTTGCTATCTGGGCAATTTTTCATCATACGTTTTTGACTAAAAATCAAGACAAAGTAGGCAGCTGCTTCGACTCAAATAGCTGTCGGAACTGGTACCAGTAAACACTTTATGAAACCATTGCAAAGCATAATTATTGTTACAAGTGGGTCCGACTACATTAAAATGAATAATTTTGTGATGTTTTCTGCTCTTGTATATTCAGAGTCTAGGTCCACTTCTCCCTGGAAATTCAGTGGAGTTACAACTTAATCTGCTTCCACTTGCTGCAGGAATGCAAGTATGTCAACCTTGGTATACTATTAAAAATTAATCAAATGTTTAGCGGCAACACAGCAGCAGGCTGTCTGGGTTCTTATGGATTATGCTTGCCTAATTATTTTAGAGGCCTTTGGGAGATGCAGTGACCTACTGGTTAGCACGCTGCACTCAGACCAAGTAGCCACAGGGGGGGTCTTAAATGACTGCATTGTTGGAACCTTATCTGAATTAATAGTCAAGAGTAACAAGGATCTGTCAGGATTTATTTTGATGTTGTCAACCCGCAAAGACCCCTCTGATCTTAGAATTCAGACATGTCTTTTAAAGGTGTGTGAGTTTTACAGCTAAAAGTGTGACCACTTTTAATTAATTCACATTCTTTCGTGTGCGCATACTATCCAATCGGATAGCTAATCCCTGCCTCTGATTGGATAGTCTGCACGCACAAAAGGATGTGAATTAATTAAAGTGGCCACCTTTGTGGTACAGAGTGCACGTTCTGGGCTCCTTGCTGTAATCTGAAAGTAATAGTTAGACAAGTGTATATTAGTTACCAATTTGTTTTTACTTTCAGAGTGTTGGCGGCTTGCAAATTGTAGACTGCCTCTCTTCACGGACATACGAGTTGGACAACTTGTCACAAGTGTTTGTTTATTCATCAGAACTTTCACCATTCCTTCATCAACATTAGAAGAGAGCCATTGGAATTACGCCGACTGCAACAGTTGCTGTATCTAAAGCAAAATCATTGCTCATTATTCAAGACTGGTACTTCTGAGAAACGAGCAACTTGCAAAAGGAAAATAAACAATGTCTTACTGGCTGTAAACTTTGGTTCCTAAAAACTAGAGCCAAGTATACTTTTATAAATAGTGATGTACAGATTTCTGTTTAATATTGATCTGAGAAGATTTAACAATCTTATACAAAATTTGTTGAGTGTAAATTACTAAATTATAAATAAAATATATCACAGTAATATTATAGCGTTTCCATCTCTAGAGGGACTATCGGCTGATAAATGCCCACATAAATTTGATGTTCTTAAGGCAAATATCAGCCTAAAGAATATCAAATTTCTAAGGGATACATCATCCCTAGACAGAAATATATTATCTTATACAGTCTGAGGAGACACTCCTTGACAAAACCCTGTTTGAACTCTAGCTCATACAAACTCTGTATTTACACATTCCAAGCAGCCAGCTCCAGTTGTGAACACTTTTTCTGCTTCCCGAGGGTGTCCGCTTACTAGAGCTTCGACTGTGGTTCAACACTTAGCCATCTTATGAACTCTCGCCAGGCAGTATTGCATGAACATTACTATTCACAGGTTTTTGTTTGGTTAAGGCTACTTATCACACGGCTAAGGCTACTTATCACATGGCTAAAGGCCTGCATGATCAAACGGTCACAACATTCTCATTTGTTGTGAGCCAATGTTGAGACCGTTTGACCACCGCTCACAACAATGTTGTGACAACATTTCTTTTGTTCTTGAAATGTTGAGAGGTTGTTGTGGCCGTTTGACCGGGTAGGGACAAAACGTGGGGTAGGCCATGGCCTAGGTGTGGTTAATTAAAAAAAAAAAAGAAGAAGAATTTGGTCTAAAAAACTATTTTTTTGGGGGGGTGGGGGGGCGAGGAGAGGCGGGTCAGGAGGAACGCAGCTCAGATATTGCTGGTTTCAGGGCGATGATCGTTTTGCCGCGCTCTGCCTCGCGTTCCTCAAGATGGATCGTGGATGGGTAGGGACAAAACATGGAGTAGGCCATGGCCGTTTCATTGCTTGTTTATACATTGCTTGGCAACGGATCGTAGATAAAACATTTGACACATACGCCACTGACACGTGGTCGGTCAGCTCGGGGCCCTGGGGATGAGGTTGCCAACAAACTTGTCATGTGGTCACGTGTGCATCGCACGTGTGTACTTGCCGCTTGCTAGAGTCTGTCAAACGAAACGAGTTCAGCACTAGAAAGAAGATTTTTCACAAAATAACTGTGTACTGGCTCAAATCCAGAATAGTACTGAAGCAGTAACCTCCTAGGCCTCACTGGAAGCTAGTTTTTTGCTCGACAAAGCGTCGTTTCGCAGCAAAATGAACGAAGAATCGAATATTGTGAACGGCGCGGGGAAGGCCCAATGGCGCCAACTCTGCCCTTGTAACTGCAACCAGTTCCATGAGCAACCTGCTGGTCTCTTCGCTCTCTTCAATGAAAAGTTCAATGACTGAAGCTTTCGGAGACATGGAGGAATCAATTGACAACTCGTAATTGAGGAAGGTCCAACAGACAATCATGAAGACCCGGTGAAGAGGATGCAACATTTTAGCAACAACAACAATTTATTCAGGTATTCCCATTTCGATACAGCTGAATACAGTTGAATCCCGATAACTCGAACCTTCAAGGCATCAAGGGGAATCGAAACAGGTTGAAGGTTCGAGTTATTGAGGGTAAATAGTAAGAAAATGACCTGAAAAAGGAATCGAAAACCCGAGGGGGGGGGGGGGGGAGTACTCCCATAATGGACTCTATGGGGAGGCTCCGCCCGAAAGGGGCACCTTTTCAGACTGGAGGTCTATAAAAGGGTAGGGATTTCACTAGTTGGAGTATATAAAAGGGTTGGGATTTCACAAGTTGGAGTATAGAAAAGTGTAGGGAAAACTGTAATCTAGGTATGAGGTGGACTGCAGGTTTGAAGTTCTTAGCCATCGTAAGACAGCTTCCTTCAAGGGATACAGTGTTTCTACTGTAGATATGTGAAAGGGGTACCATTTTTATAATTTCTATGGAAGGTATATGAAAGGGGTACCATTTTCTTTGGAGGTATATGAAAGGGGTACCTTTTCTGTCAAAAAATGGTATATAAAAGGGTAAGGGGTTGGACCTCTGGGCGGAGCCTCCCCGGGATCGAAAAAGGTTTGAGTTATCGCGTATCGGGATTCAACTGTACAACTTTTCAATGGGCTATTGCATTAAATATCTGTACCCCCCCCCCCTGTTGAGGACTTGTCTTTTATTAGGTAGAACCATCAAGAATTCTTAGAATCAGTTCACCCCTCAAGAAATCCCAGAAAAAGCAGTTCACCCCTCAAGATTTCCTTGAAAAATCAGTTTTCCCCTCAAGGATTCCTAGAAAAAGCAGTTCACCCCCTCAAGAATTCCTTGAAAAATCAGTTCACCTCAAGAATTACTAGAAAAATTCCCTCCTTCCCCAAGCCTAACCCCTGAAGAATTCCTTTGTTCTGCCAGCTTAACCCTGAAGAATTCCTTCCTTCTGCCATCCTAACCCTGAAGAATTCCGCTGTTCCTCTACAGGGAGGGGGGGGGGGGGGGGGGGGTTACCAGCATGCAAAGAAAGTCCTGTCCGATAGCCAGGGCTAGTGTATCTTCTTGTCGGGCTAGTGGATTCTATCCTTCGCGTGCCCGACGGGCGAGTTAAGTTTTTAGGGGCATTTAGTTTGTGGAAAAAGTAAAGACATTTCAATTATGGAAGATCTATAAGAATGTTGTGCAATGTTGTATCACAATGAAGAAAGAGGAGGAATGAAAGAAATATAAGAACAGTCTACCTAAGGAGATGGGTGGGGTGGTTGGTGGAAGGGAGCAAAAGTGGACGCACCTTGAAAGTGGACGCACCTTGAAAGTGGACGCACCTGGAAAGTGGACGCACCTGGAAAGTGGACACACCTGGAAAGTGGACGCACCTGGAAAGTGGAAGCACCTGGAAAGTGGACGCAGCTGGGAAGTGGACGCAGCTGGAAAGTGGACTCAGCTGGAAAGTGGACTCAGCTGGAAAGTGGACGCACCTTGAAAGTGGACGCACCTTGAAAGTGGACGCAGCTGGAAAGTGGACGCAGCTGGAAAGTGGACGCAGCTGGAAAGTGGACTCAGCTGGAAAGTGGACTCAGCTGGAAAGTGGACGCACCTTGAAAGTGGACGCAGCTGGAAAGTGGACGCAGCTGAACTGTACGCAGCTGCAAAATGAACGCACCTGGAAAGTGGACGCACCTGGAAAGTGGACGCAGCTGGAAAGTGGACGCAGCTGGAAAGTGGACTCAGCTGGAAAGTGGACGCAGCTGGAAAGTGGACGCAGCTGGAAAGTGGACGCACCTGGAAAGTGGACGCACCTGGAAAGTGGACGCACCTGGAAAGTGGACGCACCTGGAAAGTGGACGCACCTGGAAAGTAGACGCAGCTGGAAAGTGGACGCAGCTGGAAAGTGGCCTCAGCTGGAAAGTGGACGCAGCTGGAAAGTGATCGCAGCTGGAAAGTGGACGCAGCTGGAAAGTGTACGCAGCTGCAAAATGGACGCACCTGGAAAGTGGACGCACCTGGAAAGTGGACGCAGCTGGAAAGTGGACGCAGCTGGAAAGTGGACTCAGCTGGAAAGTGGACGCAGCTGGAAAGTGATCGCAGCTGGAAAGTGGACGCACCTGGAAAGTGGACGCACCTGGAAAGTGATCGCAGCTGGAAAGTGGACGCAGCTGGAAAGTGGACGCAGCTGGAAAGTGGATGCACCTGGAAAGTGGACGCACCTTGAAAGTGGACGCAGCTGGAAAGTGGACGCAGCTGGAAAGTGGACGCAGCTGGAAAGTGGACGCAGCTGGAAAGTGGATACACCTGGAAAGTGGACGCACCTGGCAAGTGGACGCAGCTGGAAAGTGGACGCAGCTGGAAAGTGGACGCACCTGGAAAGTGGACGCAGCTGGAAAGTGGACGCAGCTGGAAAGTGGACGCAGCTGGAAAGTGGACGCAGCTGGAAAGTGGACGCAGCTGGAAAGTGGACGCAGCTGGAAAGTGGACGCACCTGGAAAGTGGACGCACCTGGAAAGTGGACGCACCTGGAAAGTGGACGCACCTGGAAAGTGGACGCAGCTGGAAAGTGGACGCAGCTGAGAAGTGGACGCAGCTGGAAAGTGGACGCAGCTGGAAAGTGGACTCAGCTGGAAAGTGGACTCAGCTGGAAAGTGGACTCAGCTGGAAAGTGGACGCACCTTGAAAGTGGACGCACCTTGAAAGTGGACGCAGCTGGAAAGTGGACGCAGCTGGAAAGTGGACGCAGCTGGAAAGTGGACTCAGCTGGAAAGTGGACGCAGCTGGAAAGTGGATGCACCTGGAAAGTGGATGCACCTGGAAAGTGGACGCACCTGGAAAGTGGACGCACCTCGAAAGTGGACGCTGCTGGAAAGTGGACGCAGCTGGAAAGTGGACGCAGCTGAGAAGTGGACGCAGCTGGAAAGTGGACGCAGCTGGAAAGGGGACGCAGCTGGAAAGTGGACGCAGCTGGAAAGTGGACGCACCAAAGTGCCCTATTATTTTGCCCTTTAGGTTATTTTAAACAAGTAATCGCATGATTCCTTGTAAAATTAAGGATTAATATCACTTGTGTTTTCAGAATTTTCAAATTACCCTTGTCGCTACGTGCGACCATCAGTCATTAATGAATAACTAATGCGAACTGAACGATAAAGAAATGAAACAGCAGATAATCTCTTAAAATTAATTGACTTTTCCTGGTACAAGCAGAAATACAGCAGTGTTATTTTCTGTTTACTCACGAGCCTTGTTTTGAGCATTAATCAAAGTATTTTTGAGGAAGTTATGCATGAAATCCCTACTACTAGTGTGGAATTTTCATTAGGTACGTTTTTTATAAATCAAGTCAGATATATATTCGGGAATATTAATGAAAAGAATCATGATATCAAGCCATTCACGTTATCAAGATCCATACATTTCATATGATTTAACAGAAATATGTTCGTGACCACTTGGGAACCATTCTCTGTTTGAGATTAACCCGTTGAACACACTCTCTTAATCTGTGATTACTACTTACAATAAGTGGTTAAAGGTTTGCCTTACTTTTGCACTCTTGTGCACTAAGATTGCATCCTTGATGCAGGTCACCCCTGCATTTATTTAATTTTTAATAAGTTTTAGAAAAATATGACAACTTTGAATTTTTTGGAAGGCATGTTTCTATCATTCTATGATCATTTTATACAGTCTAGTAGTCAGGGATCCAGAAGTCCAACCCCACGTCCGCGTCGTGGATCCCGGGCAACGCCCACGGGTGGCTAACGGGGCTCTGGCTCTGGATTTGAACGGATTTGTTAGTTTTATGTTGTAACTTTGTTGTGCAGTGGCTTAAGGAGAGCTCTGTTGGACAGTGTTCAAATCCAGGATGGCATGTAAATATGTCATGGAAAATGACTCTGCCACGCACCCCCACAAGAAGGTGTATAGACTCTCCTCTAGCAGTATCATGTTTGAGTGATTATTGCCTTTGTAAACTGTCCTCTGCCGTCGAAGGGGGTGTAAAGGTTAGTCCCCCCCTGAGGTATGACGATGTCGGCACACGTATTACACATACGTATTTGTCCAATCACTCAATTTGTAGTAATAGGTAGGGCACCCTGTCGGCCTCTCCTGGATGTTCAACCTCGGCTCTGTACATTGTGTGCATTCTGTTGAGAGTGTCGACACATATCTAGTGTCATAGGTGAAAGATACCCGCGACAGGCACTCTATTACTTTTATGTAAGCAGTTGAAAGGCTTTGCCTTGTTATGCATCCTTGTGCAGTTCCGGGTTGCAGCCTTGATGCCGGTCCTTTGGTAGGGCACTCTTTTGACAGAGTTTATGTTGTCACCATGTCATGTAAGTTTTTTTTTTAATTATTTACAGTACTTTACTATATAATACTTTATTTACTACATACTTTACTTATAATACTTTATTTATAGTACTTTACTTACAATACTTTATTTACAGAACATGTACTTTACTTATAATACTTTATTTACTACATACTTTACTTATAATACTTTATTTAACTACATACTTAAGGGGAAGAGGGAAAAGGGGGAGGAGGAAAGGGGGAAGAGGGAGGGGAGACGGAGAGGGGGAGGAGAGACGCGGGAGGGAGAGGAGAGGGGAGAGGAGGAGGAGGGCAAGCAGGGGAGAGGGGAGGGAATGGGGGGGGAGAGACAGAGGAGGCAAGAGGAGAGGGCGAGAAGGAGGAGAGAAAGAGGGGGAGAGAGGGAGAAAGGAGGGGAAGGGAAGAAAAGGAAAGGAAAGTGAAAAATGAAAGATAGAAAGAGCAGGATGAGGGAGAGGGGTGAAGAGGGTAGATAGTGGGTGTGGGCCGGCAGTAGGGAAGAAAAAAAAAA
>MU827372.1:17466-66082 GCA_029204205.1 Desmophyllum pertusum
AAAGCATATTAAAAATATTGTGTATACAGAAAAGCTGAAGCAAAATCATTCTGTAGTCCGACACAGTTTGGTAATTTTACAGACGTATATGGTAGAGGCCTTATTGTATAACTTGTCTCGTAATAATGGGGACATTCCATTATTTATCCACACCTCCCACCCCTGTGGAAGGGTAGATTCCGAATGCCCAGTATTTCATTGTTGGTACCTTTGAAAAATGCATCCATGAACTGTGTTCCCTTTTTTGTGTGGAAAAGTCTTAACGCCGCCATCTTGCCGCCATCTTGAAGTGGGCGTAAAAAAAAATTGCCGCGGGAGGGGGATATATTAAAAAAAAATGGGACTTCCCATTTATCCTCAGTGGAAGGGTGATGTTTTCAACACTGTGCTCTTTCATTCCAGGTGTTAGATTGCCGTGTTTGTGAAGATGTATTTACACTTCAAGGTGACAAAGTTCCAAGGTTGTTATTATGTGGACATACAGTGTGTCATGACTGCCTGACGCGTCTTCCTGTCCATGGACGCAAACTTCACTGTCCATTTGACAGACAATCAACAGAACTGGGTGACTCAGGAGTCTGGGGACTCAAGAAAAACTTTGCCTTGTTAGAACTTCTTGAGCGGCTTCAGGTGCTGCAGGAACCATTAACAACTTGTGATAACGAGAGCAGAGATGACACTGTCAGATGTGATGAGAATGATGAACATATAGCCAACATTTATTGTACTGTTTGCGAGACTAACTTGTGTAGTGACTGTGCAGAGAGCACACATTCAACAAAAACGCTTTAAAACACAGACGCATTCCTGTTTCTGAGAGACCAAAAGAGAAGCCTAAGTGTACGCAACATTCAACACATGTCATAGAGTTCACTTGCTTAGAGGAAGGATGTCAAGATAACTCATTAATGTGCTTTTTGTGTCGTGACTATGGTAAACATCAAGGACATAAGCATACTCTACTGGAAAATGAAGCAGAGAATATGCGTGCATCAGTGACTAACGCCATTCAACATGTCCGGACTTTCACTGATGAAGTTGATGGTTCAGCTGGGAGACTGTCCTCTGTCATTGGAAGCAATTGAAGGTTTGTTGCTTCAAAGCTATTGCTTAATACTTAGTTTAGTTTCTGTAGTTTGAAATGAATCTACAAATTATTTTTAAATAGGCCTTATGCATGGATTACATCAGTTCCTCAAAATTCACCACCAAGCCTCATTTATGCAAAATTATTCTCAATCTCTGGCATGTGTTATAGTGTTTGCATGTGGTATTCTTTTCATCTTTGGTGCTTTTGGAATTCATTCAGATTAAATTTACAAGTTTAAATTTTGAAAGCGAGGCTTAGTGGTGAAATTAGCTAGTCTGACGTAAACATGCATAAGGGCTATTACATTGCTAATTTTTTTAAGTTAATGCATGGAAGGTTTTTTGGTTTGAACACCCATTGTCATTACTTTCTTTTATAAAAAAGGTTGGCTTTTGAGACCCCCACCTCCTCAGAATTTCCAATTCCCTTCCTTGGAAATGGGTATGGATATTTTCTGGAACCACACAATGATTAAAAAAAAATGACCTTTATTAATAATATTATTATTAGCCAGAGCCAGGGTTTGCACTGCACTTTGGTTATTGCTTAGAACAGTGGACATAAACCCCGGCCCCTGCAAAACTCCTTGAAGATAAACTTGAGGAACCTGAACTTCTAAGAATGTCTTTAATATATTGCAGGTGGCATTGTGATGCAAGATGATGAACAGGGTGATCTTACTGCACACCACATCGCTGGCTCAGCAGAAGATGCAAGAATTAAAGTGCGAGCATATTTTGATGATCTACGAGAGACAGTCAACAGACAAGAAGAGGCTGGACTTGCTGTTGTGAACAATTGTGTGCGAGAGAAGCTACTGTCACTCCGACAACAACAGGAGGATATGGCTGTTCTTATGTCACAAGTAACATCAGTGTGTATGGAGTGTGAGAGAGCACTAAAGAGGAGTGATGCTGAGGTAACATTGTTTAACCTATTTCCAGGAAAATTATGGGCATAAATTATGTTTCGGTTTGATGTCAAAAATGAAATTGTAACAGTCATTACATTGTAATTAACCATGCATTTTTTCTGCAGATACTTGTATTGTTACTGGTTTCAAATTTTAATTTTTGATCTTCTGAATCCTCTCATATAGCAAGAGCCTTTGTTCCTAACTGTTCGATCATATTGGATTCACACTAGATTATTTTGTAGCTGGTGTATTGTTGCCTTGTTGTGGGAGTTGATTAGAGAGGGTAACAGATGGTGCCATGATTGCATCACTTCCAGAAAATTAATAACTGCTCATGATGTACACGTCATGTACAGTAGACTGTACCCTGTATTCAAATGTTGTACTTTGTTTGACAAGAACCTGTTCAGGAACTCGTATAACCTTTATTCTGTTTGATTTCTTGTTCTTGTCACTATAGGTGATAGAAGCCAGAAACAGTATTCACAGTCTATTGGAAACATTCCAGGAGCAACAAGAGCAGTTTACTAACATTGCAAGCCTATGTGATACAGATGCTGCCATTCCTGTGGCTTTTACAAAAGACAACAGAGTACATATAGGCCCCAAGATGGAGATGAGAGTTGTTGTACTGGGACTTGATGGGGCTGGAAAGACTTCAATTTTATTTAAAATGAAACAGGATGAGTTCATCTCACCTATAACAACCATTGGTAATAATTACTGTTAGCTATTGGTGAATTTCATACTCATTTACACTTCAATAAATTGTACTGGTTAGTCAGAAGTACTCTTTTTGAGATGTTTTAACTCCTTGCATTCCATATTATTTGCCGATATATTTCTTAATTTTTCTTCTGAGAATTTGGTGCTTCTTCAAATCATCTGTCTGTCCATTAACTGTTTTCTATTATGTAAGCTCCTTGCAGCTTATACGGTATATGGGGATACACAAATGATTAATTTTGGGCTATAGCATAGTCATGTTTTTGTGGAAAACATTTTAATGAAGTTTGTTGCCCTTTTTGTCAGGTTTTAACGTGGAGACTGTTGAACATCGTAGCTTAAAGTTTACTCTTTGGGATGTTGGTGGCCTGCAAAAACTCCGTCCACTTTGGAGGCATTACTATCTAAACACACAAGGTAACTTATAACATCAGAGATACTTGTAGAGTTTTAAACTGGAATCCAGAACACATAAAGCGATCAAGAATTGCTAAAGTAAAATATTTTACAAGCCAAAAACATCACCATGTTTACACTTTTTCTGTTCTTACTAATCTTACTTCCAGTTTAAAAATCATTCTGTGCCAGTATTGTAAACTAAGTTAAAAATGTAAAGGCTGCACACAGTTTCCAGTTTCAGTAACATGAAGTGTCTAGAAGTATTGCTACGTGTAAATAATTTATGTTACCCCTTCAAGGCTCTGTGCCAGTAGTATTTATACTTCTGGGCAAGTGAACATCTTTGTTTTGATAAACACCTGGTTTAATTTGTGCAGTTTGGTACACTGTATGCTTTATTTTTTTTTTGTGCCTTTGCCTTCTAGCTGTGATATTTGTGATTGACAGCACCAATATTGAGCGCATTACAGAAGCTCATGAAGAGCTCGCAAAATTAATGGCAGAGAAAAGACTGAAAGATGCTTTGGTACTGATATATGCCAACAAACAGGTACAATGTTTCTAAAAATTGGTTTAAAAATGTACTTAGTCTGAGAATATTTCCTAGATTTATTTATCTTTCTTCTTGGTACCTGTCGACACATGACCTTCCACACATGTACTAATCAGATGTGCTACCACTAAACTTAAAATAATTAATATTTTGAACTCAAGTATTAAATGACTGAAATATTGCTGCTATCCTTCAGGACTTGCCAAGTGCTCTAAGTGTTGATGCTCTCACTGAACAGCTTGCACTCCATAAGCTCTGCTGCGGCAGGAGCTGGAACATATTTGCCTGTGATGCACATTCTGGTAAAGGCTTGCATGAAGGCCTAGACTGGCTTGCAAGACAGCTTATGTCTGAATTTGCTCAATGACTGGAAACTTAATGTGTTGAATGTAGGACACATTCCTGTTGAATTTAGCGTAGAAAAATTAGATCAGGTCAGAATGTGAAGACAGGTCAGAGGTATGTATGTATGTAGGTACCTGTGTGAGATGCTAGGTTATAAGTACTGTAGGTAGACTTTGGTAATAATCCATGTTGCCCCTTGCAATTAAACTGGCAATTAATCCCAAAATATTGAATATTACATACACATAACAAATAACATAATAGATAACAAATAACTGGGTATTATGTGCATTTATTCTGGAATGTATTGCACAGTACCATAATAGGTGTACTATGTAGTAACTAGCATAGCATATATACCACTTATGCTAAGCCATCCAAATTGTGTAAATATATGTGGCACTAGGAGGTGTAATGATATCCTGTACTATTTAATCAGAATAACCAACTATTGATAGATACATCTGGACCTCTGGTGTCTTACAACAACAACAAACAAACAAACAACAACAAACAACAACAACAACAACAACAAGAGAAGTGAAAAGAGAAATTACTAACATAGGTGGACATAGAGTTACATTTCATCTGAAAATAACCCCATGGGATAATCGGATAATTTTAGAGCAAAATTTAGAATGATAGTTTCACAAAAACAAAACAGATTGATCATCCATTAATTAGTTAGAAATACAGGGAAAAAACACACATAAAATTACTAGCAATGACTAGAAATGTCTATACGATAAGTACACAAGCTGAAGGTTAATGAAAAAAAACAATATATGATATTAAAAATCATGAAACCACACTGACAGTTTGCTACACACGTGAGATACTGTAAAGTATGATTATTGATCATTATATCATAATATCATGTCGAACCGAGAACAACTTGTAATAACCTTTCAGTAGGGCCTAGTCTAGGCTAGTATACATTAATTGAAGGGCTAGGGAATAACTGTCCTGTGATGTTTTTGGTTAACTTTTTTCTAATTATTTTCTGCATGTGGCCTTTATTGGGAACAGCTCATTTCAAAGTCAGCAAATATAAAGTGTTGACTGAACCCTACCATTCCAACTATTCTCTCGTTTTGTAGACATTTTTTACCATTATTTGTTTATGACGTAAATTACAGTTCTGATAAAAACTACCCTGAAAATTATGATAAAAACTATAATTGTCATTTGGAATTTATATCTTTTTATATACTCAGTAATTAGGACTATTAATTTTTTTTAATTTGTAATTTATTATCACTTCCGGTTTACTATTTTATATTAGATTTTATGTTATGTAGGGCCCCTATGAATACCAGCCTACTTGCTGAATGGGTCACCGTGGGTAAATAGAGTTTCCATCCATCCATCCATCCATCCATCCATCCATCCATCCATCCACCCCCACCACCCCCTCAAAAAATATCACTAAACAAGCCCCCAAAATCTCAAATGCAAAATTCCCTCAGATAATAATTAAGCCCAGTGACTGATGACATTCTCTGAAGTAGTGTCCTCATTTTCAAAATTACAACATGATACCATGTATGATATATTAGTGAGCCTCTCCATGCACACACTGGGACCATAATGTATGATACGTGATCTCTCCATGCACGCACTGGGACCATAATGTATGATACATGGTCTCTCCATGCACGCACTGGGACCATAATGTATGATAAGTGATCTCTCCATGCACGCACTGGGACCATAATGTATGATACGTGGTCTCTCCATGCACGCACTGGGACCATAATGTATGATAAGTGATCTCTCCATGCACGCACTGGGACCATAATGTATGATACATGATCTCTCCATGCACGCACTGGGACCATAATGTATGATAAGTGATCTCTCCATGCACGCACTGGGACCATAATGTATGATACATGATCTCTCCATGCACGCACTGGGACCATAATGTATGATAAGTGATCTCTCCATGGCACGCACTGGGACCATAATGTATGATACATGATCTCTCCATGCACGCACTGGGACCATAATGTATGATAAGTGATCTCTCCATGCACGCACTGGGACCATAATGTATGATACATGATCTCTCCATGCACGCACTGGGACCATAATGTATGATAAGTGATCTCTCCATGCACGCACTGGGACCATAATGTATGATACATGGTACTCTCCATGCACGCACTGGGACCATAATGTATGATAAGTGATCTCTCCATGCACGCACTGGGACCATAATGTATGATACGTGTCTCCATGCACGCATAGCACGCACTGGGACCATAATGTATGATACGTGATCTCTCCATGCACGCACTGGGACCATAATGTATGATACGTGATCTCTCCATGCACGCACTGGGACCATAATGTATGATACATGGTCTCTCCATGCACGCACTGGGACCATAATGTATGATCTGATCTCTCCATGCACGCACTGGGACCATAATGTATGATACGTGATCTCTCCATGCACGCACTGGGACCATAATGTATACGTGATCTCTCCATGCACGCACTGGGGGACAAGTGATCTCTCCATGCACGCACTGGGACCATAATGAATGATAAGTGATCTCTCCATGCACGCACTGGGACCATAATGTATGATAAGTGATCTCTCCATGCACGCACTGGGACCATAATGTATGATACATGGTCTCCGTGCATGCACTGGGACCATAATGTATGATACATGGTCTCTCCATGCACGCACTGGGACCATAATGTATGACAAGTGATCTCTCCATGCACACACTGGGACCATAATGTATGATACGTGGTATCTACATGCACACACTGGGGCAATAATGTATGATAAGTGATCTCTCTATGCACATGCTGGGACCATAATGTATGATAAGTGATCTCTCCATGCACACACTGAGATCATAATGTATGATACGTGGTCTATACATGCACACACTGGGACAATAATTTATGATAAGTGATCTCTCTATGCCCATGCTGGGACCATAATTTATGATAAGTGATCTCAAAACCCAAGTTGAAATACCTACACGGGTATGTGCTGCCCAACAGGGTCGCGATCTTTGGACTCCTGATCTAGAACGGTGTATGAGCATCCATATTCGAAACTTTTCAAAAACGGCTTTTGAAATTTGCTAAATTTCTAGAATGGGGTATTAAAAATTGGCCTACCGTAAAAGCTCTATTAAGCCCCCCGGGGGCTTATTTGATTTCAGGCCTCAAGAAGGGGGCTTATTAGAGAGGGGGGCTTAATAGAGACGGGGGGGCTTATTTCAAATCATAAGTTATCAAGAAAAAATTCACATTAATTTTTCAAACTTTACTATTACACCACTAACTAAAACAAGAAATGAGTTATGTATGACCATCTTACAAAGGAAACGTCATTTATACCCTAACTCGACGATAGTTCTGGAAATTAAAGACCCATAAGTTCCAATACAAAGTGACTGAAACGCCAAAAAATAAAAGTCATTTACATCAGCCTGACGGAAGGAGGGGGGGGGGGGGGGGGGGGGCTTATTACAAAATCTGACTTCCAAAGAGGGGCTTAATAGAGAGAGGGGGGGCTAAATAGAGCTTTTACGGTATTTCTAGAACGGGGTATTATTTTGAACGTAAATTCTTTCTAAAACGGGGTTAAAATTTGGAGACCTGGGCGACACATACCCCGGATCTCGCCTCTCGCGTTAGCAACGCGATATCTCGATTTATATCATAATTTTACAATGATACGATTACTTACTAATAGACAGAGGAGTCCTTGCCTTTCGTAAATTTCCGAAAGTATTCGGAAACCTTCCGATATAGTTAGAGAATATTCGGTAAAGTTCGGAACGCTCGCCCCGACGCGTGATTGACGCCCTTGCGCGTGATTGACGACCCTACGCGTGATTGACGCCCCTACGCGTGATTGACGCCCCTACTCGTCATTGACGCCCCTACCAGTATTTAAATTTTAATACCCGGAACATAATGTAGGATTTAAAAGGAGAAACACTAGAGACAATATTTTTTAGGTAAAAAAGAAATTAAAAATATAGTGACCTAAATCCCTCTTTTTGTTACACAAATTATTTTATACTTATTACTGATTAAATAAACAAGTTAAGTTTAAGTGGGACATGTGATTCCACAGTATGTAATGCATTGTATTTTCTCTATCTAAATAAAACTTCTCAACAGAGATCAGTTCCCTCCTGGTTATCCATTGGAAACATTAATAAACAAAAACATGGCACGCACTGAAGGATCCGGGGGGCTTGGGGGAGGGGAGGGGGTTGGTTATTCAACAAAGTTTTTTTTACGGGGAGGCTCCGCTCTGTGGTCCAAACCCTTTTATATACCATTGTGAGAACCATTTTTCACAGAAAAGGAAACTCTTTCATATACCTTCCATAGAAAATGGTACCCCTTCCACATACCTGCAGTAGAAGCACATCCGTTTTCAGTATACTGTAGTAATAAGCAGTCCCTTAAAATACTTGGATGGATGGTTAAAAATGTCTATAATTTTATTACAGTCGGTTACCTTCTTGTTGCTGAGCGAGTCCTCGTCATAACGTTCAAGTTATCGCCGAGATGATAACTTTAGTTTTTGGCAGCGAAAAGGTTTCACAAATCTACGATCTTTTCTGCTACGTTCCGAGGCCTTCTAAAGATCATTTGCCGGATCATTTGAGCCAACATGAAGTATAATCGCTTTCGGCAGTACTTTCTAAGCACGACTGCAGATAACGCTTAATGTCGACTGATCTTCGGAAGGCCCCGGGGTGGTTGCACTGGTGTTACATGCACTTGAACTGCACTGCTCTTAGCCAGTCAGAATGGAGTAATTTTTTTCAAGCGTATTATTAGGCAGGTTAGGGAGTGAAATTTAAAAGCTGCTCTTCAAGGTTTTTTTGTTCAAATCCTACAGCGGTCTTAATGGCTGAGCATTGGCTAACATTTTTAATTTGCGCGCCCAAAAGGCAACGTGGGTGAAAAAACTCTTCTGTAGCCGTGAGTCGGCTGGGTACGAGATGAGTTTTAAAATCGGCGTAAAAGCAATTAACAAAATAATGAATTACGTGACAAGTTAGTACCGCGCTATACAGCATGTTTATTGACTGATTCACATGTCATGTTACACTGACATAAATACACGGTATTAAGGCACATTGATGCCTTCCAAGTCGATCTCATGGTCATACTTGTGAAGACATTTGCTGCCTGATCCATCTTTCTGCACCGAGAACAGGAAGCCGCTGTCATCCACTGCCATGCCAAACATTTTCACTTTGCTCTCCTTGTTCCATTCTCTAACGTAGCGACGTTTGCCATCGTACGTTCGTTGGTAGACACCACTGACGCTGTCGGAATACCTACTTTGTCCGGAGGAGTAAAACAGGTTTCTATTGGTATCCATGGCTGTTCCTTTTAACAGACCCATACGAGAGCGGCCGTCCTGGACATCATACCAGTCCTCGTGCTTGACCACTTCTTCTGCGATGTCTAAAACCTTGTCTGTGTTTCTGGCAGTGGAGTCAGATGACACCGCTCCTACACCATCACTACCAGCACCACCGTCAGTTTTTTCTACCACCCAGTTCTTTCCACTGTTTGAGCATCCGAGATAGTAAACGTTGCCATTGAACGTGTTATAGGAGCGGCAGAGTGCCCAGTCATAGCGATCCCATAGATTAGGCTCCGGTTTGGAATCATACCGCCTCATTCGCCAGTTGTAGATCATGCCGTTATAATCTGCGTATGCGAAACGTTCGCCACAGAAAGCCACGCCCCTCACATCGGGTTTACTGCCAGGTTGAAACAATTGACGCATGGTGTAGTAGTGTTCTATGGAGATTCCGCTTGGTTCGTCTAGATTGCCTTTTATCTTAAACATCATCACTTTGCTTTCTCCTCCTGAAGTTTTGCTTTGAGCAGCCACGGCCAACGCCTTATTTTCTGTATTAATAGCTATACCAAATGGATGACAACTGCCGCCGCATTCAGAGCCAGGTATACCAATGGTCTTGACGATGTCTAAGGTCTCCCGATTAACAACCAATATCTTTTTGGCCACCGGTTGTGCAACAAAAAGATATCCAGCTGAGTAGAGTAAGGTGTCTGAGTCTTTAAACTTACTGCAGTCAGTTTGCACCAGCTGGACAGGAACAAGAGCTAAATCTCGCTGGCCAAAGATGAAGTCCTGTTGAAGTTTTCTTCTATCTTGGGATTCAGGATCTTTAACAAATGTGGCGCAGAACTTTTCGTATTCAGGATCTCTTGATTTAGGCCACCACGTGCAGACTTGTGCCATAGACTTGTTGTAAGAAGCCTCGTCATTTTTGTATTTCATTGAGGTTGCCAGGACAACAGTAGCGTAGCCGTCCTCCTGATATCGGAAAAGTTTCTTAATGAAAATCCACGTCAGTCTGGCAGCTTCTTTGGTCGATTTCCCGTGCTGTGTCTGAACGTCAAAGTAATGGGTGACAAGTCGTTCGTTAGTGACCAGACTTGGGATGAAGAAGAGACCTTTCTCAACGTACTCGTCGTTTCCAGCTCCGCCAACTACCTCGTTAATGAATCTATTGCGCCTGTCTTTAGCCAGTGCAGAATTATCTTCATTTTTCAAGTCTCGCATCACCTTCTTCCTCTCGTTGACGATGTACTCGATGTGCTTGAAGTACCATTTCCGCTTGGATTCATCCCAGATATCCTCCACATCCTACTTGATTGACGTGACATCGTTCTGAATGGCATCCAGCTTCTTCTCAAGCTCCGCCAGCTTGTTGGTTACTTCGTCTCCACCGCAAACATCTGTAAAGGTACACAGGGCACCTTGAATAGCTGATGCTACACTCACAGCCAAGCCTATCACGCTCAGGGGGTCCACAAATCGCTTCTCTCTCAGTACGACTTCAGCTTTTTTGTCGAGAGCTTTGCTTTCCACGTGCCACCAGTTTAAAGCCAACGCCAAAAGAATGGAGAAAAGGAGAACCCTGACAACAGCCATGGGACCGTTAGAACCTGAAACGATAAGCAAACAGTTATTGAATGAAGTTGTATTACAGGCGAACATTGTTCTTCCATCTACATCGGCCGCACTGGCCGCACCCTAAGGCAACGATTCGGTGAGCATCTCAGCAGCATTCATTGAGAAGAACCTGCCGGGCTTTCCTGTCGCAGAGCATTTTAATACAAACGGCCACTCTCTTCCGTGGCATCATGCTCTGCGGCGGGAACGAGCAACGAAAGCGTCAGGAAATGCGCCTTATTTTTAAACTGGGCACCAGTCAGCCGCGTGGACTAAACTCTGACTTCCGGTATCTTTAGGTCGTCGCGCTCTCCTCGCACGCGCACTTCCCTTCGCATCATGGCGCAATCAAATTTTCAACGAACATCAACAGTCTTTTCACTGATGGAGGACTAAGTCCGAAACGTTTGGACTTCAATGTATCACATATAGCACTGAACACTCGCATGCGAGAACTTTTTAATGATCTTTTTGTTTGAAACATTGATTACAGTAATGATTCGATCCAATAAGCACAGGCCGTCTCGATTAAACGCCCCCCCCCCCCCCCCCCCCCTTTTGCTAATTTCCAATAAGCGCTCTTATTCTAATAAGTATAGGAAATCGTATGAACGCGAGTGCAATTCGTGATTTATGGGCACGAGTGATGTTTTGAAAGTTCTCAAAATTGCACGAGCCTTTAGGCGAGTGCAATTTGCGAACTTTCAAAACATCACGAGTGACCATAAATCACTAATTGCACGAGCAGTTCATACGATTTCTTGTTTATAATATTCTCAACAAAATTTTGCTGCGGCCATCACGCTACTCTGCACACGAAACGCCTTCACTGGTTTCCAAAGTGCTCACAAGTTTTATTTGAACGCGCAGGCAAACCAAGCGTGAACTTTTTGAAGGAATTACAGTACTGTAGTTCAGAAAATATTTAACCATTAACTTGAAAGCTTATTTCAATGTCATTAAGCGGCAAAAAACGTCTCTACTTGTCCGGTCACGTTTATCACAATTCCGTATTGCACTCTATAACCTATTTATGCACTCGTCATTGACCAATCAGAAGCTGCATATTTTGTCGAGTATATTATAAACGTTGTTATTAGTGGACAGTGTACGGAGTTTTGTTGAGTTGAGAAGTGAACGATTCGTTTTGTTATTTTAGAGTTAATGTTACATGTGTAATCCATTAGAGCAGATTTTACAAAGTTCACTGTCTGTAGTTTAGGCACTTCAGAGATGTCAAGGTAACATAGAATAAAAAAGATGAGCGCCCCGTCCTGTAATAACTCGGTTATGAAAAAACGCTACAATGCTATAATTTGGACAGAACGTTTCTTTCTGCCTGCTCTATAGCCTGTTAATTTTCTGATGTTGTGACATTGATGAAAACCACCAATTAGTTGTCAAATCATCACCAAAGAAGTCTCGATACTCAAGTCGACTACAGTAAAAACCCGCAAGTAAGAACCTAGTTTTAAAGAACCTGTTAGGCTAACATTTGCCAGTTAGACCCCCTCTATACAAGAACCTGTTTAGCCTAAAATTTGAAACACCAAAGAAGTATCCATACTCAGTCAACTACTACAGGGTGCTACACTTTCTGCAGTGAAATACCATCTCCACTAGGGTCCTCTGGACATTAGTGCTAATGATTATTTGCGTCTATACAAAGTAACATGTGAATTTCTTGTTTATATATATAATTAAAATATAAACTGAAAATTTCGCGCGCTCTGATTGGTTAAAAACCATGTTTTATCAGAGTATAAAACATAGAAAAGCGTGTTTTATCGTTTCGCGCGCGTAAATCTATATTTTAAAACACATAAAGAAGCCAAAACCATGTATTATACTGTCCTAAAACACTCCGGGAATTTGAGAACACTCGAGAAATTTAGAAAACACTCGCCTGCGGCTCGTGTTTTCTAAATTTCTCTCGTGTTCTCAAATTCCCGTCGTGTTTTATGACAGTATAATACATGGTTTTGGCTTCTTTATTTGTTAATTATTTTTTTTATCTTCGTTAAGAATGAAATGAAAATTCCACCGATAATTAATAATTTATACTTTTAAAAATCTTTGTATCGCGACAAGAATTCAAAATGCCATAATAATGGTATAGAATTCGCGTAAAAAGAAAACAAAATTGAGAGTTGAAATTTTCGCGGGTATAATTTTTTTTGCGATATTGTCAAAGAGACTTTTTAAGGGGATTAGCAATCTCTTGACAAATGATTGAATGCAATAAATAAAAGTATGATTGCTCACCTCTGTTATCTGGTTTATTCTGTAGCTCTCTGCTCAGTTTTCTAACTCTGACTAGTTTACAGTTAACAATTCTTTTAGTATCAGTTTAACAGGAAGTTACCTAAGCAGATTACATCAGTTCTAAATCAAGCTGATTTTACAACTCTAAGTGTGATCTTCCAGTAAGATAACCAATGAGACAAATCGGTCGTTACCTCAGTAAAACTTCAGTAATAATTAAGGAAGCTTAAACTTGTTGGATTGGCTATTAGCTTGAATAGCTAATCAGTTCAGAAAGATGGCCGAATTCTGGGCGTAACGAGATATTACGGTTCAGGGGAAATAGGTGTTGAGGTAATCACCCGGGGGGGGGGGGGGGGTACTCCCTTATATACGCTATATAGGTACGTGCCGCTGGACAGGGTATGGTTTTTGAGCATTTTGCTCTAGAACAGGGTATCAGTTTCCCAGAAGTTGGCACGAAGATCGGTAATGTATACTCTGGAATAGGGTAGACGAAGTCTACGTTAGTGAGACGAAACGAAACGCGTAGGAGTATTAAAGAAGCTTTGCAGCTACACGTTCGCAGTGCTGTTTAGTAGTTTAGCCTTTTGGGTTAGAAAAAAAATCGTTAAAAATCCTCTGTAACAGGGTATCTTTTTTCAACATTTAGTCTGGAACAGGGTCGCAAAATTAGCGTTTTGTGCTCTGGTACAGGGTAGGGGTTTTTATAGCCCAGCGGCACACCCCCACCCAATTTTTTTGGGAGTACCCCCCCCCCCCCCCCCCCCCCCCCCCCCCTCTCCCGCGTCCCAGTAAACAACGCTGATTACCCACAACATCACCATTTAATCACTAGGCGACCAAAATAACAGGTGGGAAACTTTTACCGACAGGTGACATTCCTGCAAGAGTGAAAATTGGTAAACTGAGGCAAGGAGACAAATATCTCTCACTGGTTTTAACTAAATATATTTTAACTGAAAACAATATCTGAAATGTGTTGTTACTCAAGAAATGTTATGGTATGGTTTCACTCTGGAGCAAGGTAAACGATATAGAAACATAGAAATACCGGCTTAAATGTATTATTAAGACCTGGTCAACAATATGACAACAAAAATAGGTTATTCCAGCCCGGGCTAGCCTCCTACGCAGACGCTCTTTGGGCTCGTCACGCAATCTTTCCTTCCCCGGGCAGGTAGCCTAGACAAAATATAATTGTAGTCGGAAGTACAATCTAGACAGGCTTGATAATAGACAACAATTGGGCGAGACATGCCGCCGTTATAATATCAATAATCTATTTAACTTGTCCCGACGCGAAGCCAAGACTATTAGTCATTTAGATTTAAGCTAACACTCCTAATATGCGATTTCTGTTCTTTAACAATATTATATTAGTCATAAAAAAAACTGAGAAAAGTACATAGCTTCCAGTCCTAATTTTTTTGTTCAGCAACGACGTGTAATAACAAAATGCGAACTTTATTTGCTGCCATCTCTACTGTTGTCACCTTATATTTGTTTTATGGCAAGCGAGTGAGTAGTACCTTGATATTTCCTTTCTATAGATTAATTTTTTTTGTGGGTTGTAATTTTTGTGATCTGTGGTCTAGTCTGTGGTCTCTTCTTGGCCGTTTATGGCCGCTTTAGTAGTCAATGTGTCAAGGAAAGCTACTTTCGAGGCGTGGTTTTTGCGCATCTTTTAAATCTTTTAAGTGCCAATTGATTGTACTTCTCAAAACATATTTGATCAGTGCGGGGTTTCCCTAGTGGACACTATAACAATATAACAACATTCTGTAGAAAAAACGTCTAAGTTTAATTTATGATTTATTCATTTACAAGAACAAGTTGTAGCATAGTTGTAGCCTATGAATAGGATCCGCAATGGGAGGACAGGGAAAAGAAAAGGGCGAGCCTATTCATAGGCTATTAACATGTTACAACTGTAGCAGTTTGACTGCTTCTTACTCTGACAAACACATGTTCCATAGATTTAAAACTTCAATGTGATTTGTGACATCAATTTAAAATTGCATGGGGTTTAGTAGTAACCGTAGTTTTACCGATTATAAAACACCTATACGTATCTGAACAGTTGTTACTTTCGATAAACTAACGGTGAGTCTAATCTCCTTTATAATATGAGGAATAATTGTTTCACGTAATTACATTCACGATCAAACAACCTTATAGCCTACGTAGCAAGACTATCAAGCGCTGGAGTGGAGAAGAGCGCGAGATTTTAGGGAGACGTGCGAGGGAAGAGTCACGTCTCTTCCCTCGTACGCGCCTTTCCAAATAGCGCTCTATATTACGGAGGGAGGGACTATGATTACTCCAACCTCGTTCCCTAAGTATATCCTTTCTTCCCACTCCCTCGGTTTGCTCCAGCACCTGCTACGCAGGCGAAACTACGTACTGTTATAAACACGAATGCTACGCAGGCTAAACTATGTACTGTTATAAACACGAATGCTACGCAGGCTAAACTATGTACTGTTATAAACACGAATGCTACGCAGGCTAAACTATGTACTGTTATAAACACGAATGCTACGCAGGCTAAACTATGTACTGTTATAAACACGAATGCTACGCAGGCTAAACTATGTACTGTTATAAACACGAATGCTATGCAGGCTAAACTATGTACTGTTATAAACACGAATGCTACGCAGGCTAAACTATGTACTGTTATAAACACGAATGCTATGCAGGCTAAACTATGTACTGTTATAAACACGAATGCTACGCAGGCTAAACTATGTACTGTTATAAACACGAATGCTATCTTCGGTTACTGATCTTGTTACAGTAGTCTATGGGCGGATTATTTGTTTATCCGATAAACAAACATCAAAACTAAAGAGAACATAAAACGTATCATAATTATCATGCGCAGCCTGCTTTAAACAATGCACTCAACAGTTACAAACGTTGCTCTGGCTGGGTGGCCAGAACCAGTCGGTAGGATGTAGACTGCGGCGATTCAGTCACCCTTTACACCTTGTAAGTCATCAGCAAAGCGTTATTGAACGTTATAATCAGTGGTAACTATACAGTCAAAACGCAACTACACAGTGACTACATTTGAACCTCAAGTAAGCGAGAGGACACCTGACACAAACTGATGAAAACTACCTTTGTAACCTCCAGTAAGGGAACAACCTTCAATAACACTATAAAGGAGATACTTAGACGCAATTGTTATTAATTGACTATATATAATTTGTGTCAGGAGGTGCAACAACAACACTAACAACAAGAATAGTTTAGAAGAGAGAACCACATATACCTAGAGTACAAAATTGTCCGTTCTTTGCGTAAAGTCGGTCTAAAGTTTTTCGCAGGATAGACAGCAAGTCAGTCGTCATCGTCATCAGCCTCCGCATGTATAGTGATCAGTATCAGCATGGCTAAACAAACAATACTGACCACCAGAATAAGAACTCCAAACATCACATTGTGCAGCCTGAATATCTGAAAAAAGAAACGAATGAAACAAAAATGGAAAATTTGTAACAGAAAACTGAAATTCAGAATCACTTGTGCTTGTATTAGTAACTTTTATACGCAAAACAATTTTTAACGATGTTGAACTTTAAAAACAAAAGCACTGTCTCGATCAATCTTCCCCAATTTTAACATCACTGCTCCTTTGCAGTTTATTATCACTGTTGTTTTTACCTCACTGAACTTGGCGTGAATACAGGATTTTGGTCCTTTAATCATTTGTTACCATTTGCAGCAAGTCTTACCTTTTTAATGTCACTTTGAGTTCGGCTGACTGGAGCTGAAGTGAGTTCAACCTCATCATCCTGAGGTTTAGAAAGCACGCGGTAGTTACTAATATCTGTTGCTTTCATACAAGCCAGGTAGATTTCAAACACAACCACTGCTACTAGTACTAGCAGATACACTATCATCACATACACTGCAGAATTGTCCAGATGAAAGGTTGGTAGTACAGAACCCAAGAAAATATTTATCACTAGAAAAAGAAATGATTACAACAAAAAGTTAAACATTTGCTGCTGGAGCTAGTAGGCAAGGCAGCATGCGTATTCTAGCTTATTCTCGACATGATCCCTGTAGTCTCTGTTTTACTGGGAACCCACAAAACTGCATCTGTTCAACAGGCTGTCTGTCTGTATTGTATCCATTTCCATCCAAACCATCGTTAATCATCCTAGTGGGTTCCTGTCTTTTGCCGAGTACTGATGTACAAATTTCAAATCAAAATTGTTCCGCTTCCTGTAAGACCTGTAATCTAAGTCATTTTTGAGCTCTTCAAAGTCATGTTAAAATCGATGTCCATGCCCCTTTCATTGACACGACAATCAAAGTGGTAATGTGGCTAACAGAGTGGCAATGTCCGTACCTGCTAATGCTAAGGCTATCAATCCAAAACTTCGATGAGCCCAGTTGAATTGTAGGCGTCTTAAACAAACCAGAAAACAATGTTACACTGACTAATCAAAATGCTTAGTATAACTATCATGAACATTATATCACTGTCCCATCACTACTTTTTAAACACTAATATTTAACAATTATCCTGTGAAATCGCGAGGCCATAGGCTAAAATCAGACGGTATTCCACAAGATTTAGCAGGATGATTGTTTTATCATTCAACAAATTGTCAACGAGTAGCAAAATATAAGCATCAAAATTTTTAAGTCCTCTCAAACTCAGCAGCGCTTTCCAATCTGTTGGACGAGTCTTCTTCAGTGCACTTCCAAATATGGAAAACTACATATACTGCCGGATGAAAATCATTTGTTGAATAATAAATTCACATATTTAAAATACCTTATTCCATCCAGAGGAGGTCTGCAAAATGCTATCATTGGCTGTGCAACAGCTATTGACAGTACAACAATTCCAATGTATGGATGAGCACCAGCATCCTTTACAGACAAACACGATTGGTTATTACAAGTAATAGAAACCCTCAGGGTGGGGTGCGATATATTGCAACTTGATTTGTTTAAAACATGTTTTCAGAATTCTTCTAAACAATTCTGCTAAAAACAATTTTAAAAATTGGCTATTATTAGGTCTGTAGAGGGCCTAAAACTAATGGGAATATCTGACTAGATGGTACCATAAGTAATATACATATTTGTATCAAACTGGGATGAAACCCTAGGGCCCTCTCCACCATGGGCAAAGACTGTTAAGTTAATAGTATAGCTACTACTATATAAATTAACATTAAGGAACAAAAACTTCACATTACCTCAGACCAGTGTCCAACATATATAAAGGCAAAAACGGCTCCTGCTACAGTTAATAATGCTGTTACGATCATCAAAGCTCGATGTACCTGAGTGATCAAACAAAATAAGCCCCAGATAAAATGGCTCGAGTGCATGATTGTTAATAGTACTCTAGATCCAGACTTGTAGGTACAAGCTTTGGTCATTGCCCCTGCATTGTGTTCTGGGTTGGCAAAACATGTTATACTATAGGGCCTATAGATCACAGAGCCTCTCTCTACCAAGGTATATAAATGGTGAAGTGCTGGGAAACAAATATCCTGACAATGTGCAATCAGAGGGGTGGACTAGCACTCCATCCAGCTTAATGCTATAATTGAAACCAGGCTCAGTCTGAAACAAACTTTACTTACTTCCATGCAACTGCACAAGGATGGAATAATCAATATGAAAATTGACTGTTTTGAAGTTTAAGGGTTACTAATTTTTTCACTGATGGAGCAAACCTGTTAAACCTGCAAATTCCAACAGATAAATGATAGTAACAATGTCTATGTAAGTGAAATTGTGATACTGTCTACTTTCTACTTACTGTGGCTCACCTGAAACCACACCTTCGTTCCACACATATTCTTTTCACCCCAGACTGGCCTCATGTATCGTGCAATAAACATCCCCATGGTGGCAAATCCCACCCATGCAATCACCATCAAAACCGCTTAAAGACAAAATTCAATACAAAGGTAACACCACTTGTTTCCAACATTTTATAAACATGGCCAGTAGATTTGATTAAAAATGTGATGAAATTATTTTCTCTTGAAGAGTGGATACATATTCTTTTTTCCCACTGATTACAAAATATATAGAGGTTATTCAGTGGAAAGTTGTGTAATATGGCTGGGTATTTTTATGAGTCAGTTTTTATTTTTCGAGCCTTGAGGCGAGAAAAAATAAACACTGATGAGTAAAAATGCCCTGCCGTATTACACAAATGTCCGCTGAATAAATTGTTTATTATACGACATAATAGCTTTCCAAAAAAAATATAGGCTTTCAAGTCGGCTTTCAACAGTGTTTTCCGTAGCATGCAGTCAGGGGGTTCTGAGACCCGTGTAATACGGTCTCATATTTGCTCTTGTCTTTGTGCGTATTCGAACTCTAAAATGCCATGTCGTATAATAAGGCTATGTACAATGACATGCATGCAGGCAGTTAAATAAGATATCTCCATATGCACTGATACACAATAAAGAAGCATAAGTTAATGTGGGGGACCAAAAGAATCAGAAGCACTCTAAGTAGTACAAAGCTTTGTAAGTTATGTAGCATCAACATAATTTTAATCTAATGTACCATGGATTTGAATGACTGTCAAGTCATAAACTGAAGCTTCAAGGATCTGAATCTCAGCCAGATTTACTGGGCTCATGGAGTGAGCTTTCCAGTCATGTTCATTGAGGGAATTATCAGGCCCTGCATAAGTTAAACATACATTAATTAGCATCAATCAGCATTATATTCACAATGTGATTCACTACAAATGTTCTACAGACCCTACACCATGATGAGGCCAAAAAGGAACATATAGAGCCAGTTAATGTTTTGTTTCATTAAATAATTTCAAAGTCTGTTGTTAGACAGTCTATTTAGTTACAATGAACATCAGTCACAAGGGCATATCCCTGGATAGTTCAGATACAGAAGAGATGCCCAAGCAATGCCCCTATTAAGTACCCAGCTAAGGGTGAAAGACAGACACAAGCACTTGTTAATTGGATTATAACTGAGTGTGTCTATTAATTGATCTTTAGTAACTGTTACCTTTTTCAAAAAGAAATAAAGATATTTGAAATAAATTATAAATCTAATAGTTAACTACATTTGAGTAAATAATGACAATACCTATAGGTCCTGTTGCAAAAATGACAAACAAGTGCTTGTTATTTAGGTCAGTAGCCATGATATTATCCTGTTTTTCTCTTCTAAACCTACAACAAAAACAATAGGAACAATTAGCAAGCACCATAATCATGAAAATATTTACTGACATTCTTTAGCAAGACACTGATTGAGATTTTAATGTATCTCCACAGAATATGGTACTGAGAGATCTACGGTGAAATAATGAAATGTGGAACAGAGAAAATATAATAAAATCAAATCAACACTGCTGCAAACAAAATCAGTATTAAACAGAGAAGACCAGTGATTATACTGACTCATTAATTACCTAAATTATTTCAGGAAATTCTCTAGCCTGAATTTCAGCCATATCATCATTTTAATCAAACTGTTGCATTTTCAAGGTATTTTTATATTTACAAAAATTTGATGACGTGAAAAAGATGCCGATCAATTTCAAAATCGCAAAAATTTAGTCACAAAATATTGCCCTTCCAATAATGGCAAAATTCAATAAATTTCATGAAATTAAATCAATTAGAGTAAACAAAGTCAAATCTGAACTGAGTTTGCAACTGCAGCTACCTGCATTTGATGGTTCCACCTTCATAAGACTGTCCTTCAACTCTCAGCCCTTTTATAGTCTGAATAAAATTATCATGCATTACAGTACACCAATTTATGTATATTCACTAAGAATAAGAATAAAAAAAAGTACTTTTAGCAAACTATAAAATAATCAGTCTTCTGGTACATGTAAATGTAGTTTGTTCTTCCAACTGTATATTATGTATTTCATTCTTAAATTTAACCAGCTTAGCCCTTGCTCAGCTAAATGAAAGCTCTTGATTGTAATCCTTGGGGTATTAAGAGCCATTAATTAAGTAACTTCTTGAATTTAACAGTCGAACCTCTATAAATGGACACCCCTCTAATACGGACAGTTCCCTTGGTCCCGGCAAATTGCCCATTATATTCTCTATAAAGGAAATCTCTATAATACGGACCCACCCTCTCTAATACATACAACTAAATTTTGACGCCAGAGAGCAAATTCATATAAACCTCTTTATTGCGGACACTTCGGTGATAACAGTTCGTATTCAATACAATTTCCTGTTTGTGGTTACAGATCAAAGTTAATCAATCATCGCATTGTTCATATAATAAAAGTAGCATTTGTTTTCAATCAGTTTATTGATGTGTTATCGCCATTGAGATTTCTTATTGTCAATGGAGTCTTTACCGTAATTTCACTGCTATGTGGCCTGCAAAGTCAAATGCACTTGGCAATAGACTTCCGTCAATCATGAAGGCCTTTCAGTACTTTACAATCGTGCATGCAGGATTTTGTGCACAGCAGGAGAAAATTAAGCCATATAAGGGATGCATGATTGACGGAAGTCTAATTGCCAAGTGAATTTTGATTTCGAAGGTCGTGTAGCAGTGAAATTGACAGTAAGTGGCGTCATATTCATGACCTCTATAATATGGACACTTTGTTCTGTCCCTTCAGTGTCCATCCCTTTGGTGTCCGTGATAGAGAACTGTACTTGAGATGAAGGCAATTAAGTCTCTCACTCTGCCAGTGTCTTAATCAGGGTCTCAGTAGATTTTTTTAACTGGCAGCTAAAGACAATCTGCATAAACAAAGTCTTGAATTTCAAGCTAGAACAGGCAGCTACTTTTGTCTCAAATGCTGGTAAAATCCACCTGTTGCTGACTTCAACTCATGACAACCCTCCATCAATATTACAAAAATTATAGTTACAGGCAGAGCACACATTTTTGCTGGTTTCCTGTTATTTTGTGAGTCTAGTACATGACTATGTAACAGTTGACGTTTTATTATAACAACCCAAAATGGGTAAAGTCTTACCTGTGTTGTTCTAACAGGTGTTTGATGTCCCTTCACAGCATAATGTCCAACCAGAGTACTTCCATTTTTAAAGGATGAACATATAATGGAATCTGTTCCATCCTGAAATAAAAATAAACCAAGCACTATTAACTGCCCCGCGGGTGAATATCTTTGCAGTATCTTTAAAGATCTGCCAAGATCAGTCAAAGATTCTAGAAGACAACCAATCATTTAAGGATCCTCAAGGATTCCATGAGGATCTAATGAAGATTTTTTGAAGATCCTGGCAAAGATCCTTACAAAGATCTTTGCATTTAGGATCCTTCAGGACCCTCAAAGATTTGAGAAGGATCTTACAGGATGTGGCACTGTTCAATCAATCAATCAATCAATCAATCAATCAATCAATCAATCAATCAATCAATCAATCAATCAATCAATCAATCAATTGATTGATCTGATTGATCAGTCAATTAACCAATCAACCCACAGTAGTAAGAATAAAATATTTATATAGCGCCAGTACAGTATCCCTAAATACATAAAGAATAACCATTAAAATAAATTAAGACACTAATAGTAGTAGCCAAATATATCAGTATTCATGAATCTACAAAAGAACTGGTCTACGTCCTTAACATACTAAATAACTAGCGATTAGTGTAGTTTCTTAAAATGTGCCAAAAACAACACACTACAACAAAACGTTACAATGAAATATAGGAAGATACATGTATTTGTATATTACCATTATAGCCTTGTGGTTAAATCCAACCGTTACCCACTGTTTATTGCTGCTCATTTCAAATGTAATGTAGGATCCTTTAGGTGTGTATGTCAGGAAGTAATCACAGCTGCTTGGTGATGAGCGACAAGAGTTTGGTGTAAAGTAACAGCTTTTTGTTTTGCCACAACCAGCTGTTGAGAACTGTGAGGACACATGAAACAATATTAGGCTTACCAAGCACAAAATATCAATTATCCTTATTGCTTGTCATATATTTCTTTTCATAATGAAAATAATTCATTGTTCTCTCTGAGAATTCAGTGGTGCATCAATTAAGACAATATCGTGACTCATTCATTTATATCTGAGTTGTACAGTTATACAGCAGACAAACTGTGGTCAAAAAGAAAGGGGGGAGAAGTGTTGTCTGTTGACCGAAATAATGGCTGTGAAGGACACTACAAAGGAGGGGTTCTGAACATTTTTATTTAGAATTGCCACTGTAAAGTGGATGGCAATAAATTGATATAAACTAAACACCCAGGCAATTGAATATCCTAACCAACAGCAAATCTTACCAACAGCCGAGGTGGTGGATTATGATTTGGTGGAATTCTACCATCACTGACAGAAACTAAGGAAAGAAAAAAATTGGTACTATTTTCCCTTTCAAAATTTTTGGAAAGTATGCAGCGTTGGTGTAAAAAAAAAGTGTTGGTAAAATGTGATATATTATAATATTTCACAGTAAAGGTAAAGTCTTCATGAGCCCACAACTGCTGAAGTTTATCCCAGTTTCAGTAGCATGAAGTGACTAGGAATATTGCTACTCCCCCTGGATGGGATGCTAGTCCATTGTAGGTTACCCCTTTCATTTTTGTCAGGGCCTTAACACCAAGCGTAGTCGATCGATAGAAATCAATATCGGAAATCAATCAATGCAATAAAAATTGATATAAATTGAATCAATCACCGATTGATATTGGAAATTGATAACAATTGAACTCACAGATTGGCAAAAATCGATAACAATAATCCATCTTGTCATGAATTGATCGATAGTTTGCAGTTTTGTTGTTTCAATCATATAACCATTTTCCTGGACTGAAGATGGCGTTTTTTAATAAACAATATGAGACAGGCATTCATCGTTAATCATTCTTGGTTTCTGGGTTTTCATGTCCAGTCATTCCCACATTATCGACTGCATCTTGGATTTCTTTTGTGGCAATCTCGCCGTACTTGGTTTGACTTATGCCATTATTCCAGGATCATCTAACTCTGAGATTTATTCTTACATTTCTTTAATTTCCTAATGCAAATAATTGAAATCACAAAAAACACTGACCTAATGTTGTTTATTTTGTTTCATCTTCATGGCGATACTACATCGAGACTAGAGGGTTGCACACCGCTACTCTGGCCGCAGCTTCTTCCGGTATCATAAACTGTAATAACACCTGGAACATTTTCTAGCAAATCTTTACATGAAACGACAATGCGGCCAGCAACCTGTCCAAACTGGACGAAGCGAAGCGATCGCGACTGCAGCGAGTAAAATGCACGTTGAACCTCCAATTTGCTCCAAGCAAACTGCCAATCAAAATACCAATATTGCATCACAATGTTGCAATGTGGCACGTACAATAACATCTGGTTTGACTGTAAGATAACAATCGATAGTAATCGATACCAATGGATGAATCAATCATTATCGATTTCTATCAGCAATCGATAGCAATCGAACTCACAACTTTTTTCTTCATCGATTTTCATTGATTGTTATTGGCAATCGATATCAAGATATTGAATGATGTTGATTATCGATCTATTGATTGACTATGCCTAACTGGCCTAACAGTTTGCTGGCACCCACAACACAGTGACCTAAGCTTGGCCAGGACTTGATCCATAATCCAACCCACTATACCGGCTAGCCATGGTACCCTTAAAGGCTCAACAAAATTGATCAAGTCGATGCTGATAAACAAAACTCTTAGTTCAGACTGGCATGATAAAATACTGAAAACATTCTTTGAAGATCAGAGCTAATTAACTGTCACTTTTATACATCATAAGTGAATGTAAATATACCACTTACAGTACACTTAAAGACGATGATGGCAGAATTGATATTTTTGCTTAATTATATCGTTATACAAATCGACCCCGTAATCATTTCGAAAGATTGATCGATGTAAGGTAACTGATCCAGACATTAGTTCCAAGATATTAGAAAGGTGCTTGCAGTCAATAAAAACGAATTGAACGTGCAGCTTCGCTCGTTGAAGTGCAGAGCGAGTGATAGCTTAATTATCACTCACCTTCCGACAGAAAAACTGCAAATACTCCAGCGGCGATCAATGATCTGTATATTACTGTGAAGCGTGCCATATCCCACGGAGGTCGCGTGATATGCAATTAAATGTACAAGAACACAACTTCTCTCGACAATTTAGAATTTAGTACCCAGGTCTCCTTCTGGACATGGCAGGAAAAGGGAGGGCTCGTCACGCAATCTTGGGGAGGAGCACGTGGCGAGGCTATCGTGGCAAAATGGTGTAGGCGTGTTTAATACCACATAAATACCAAGCGGGTGCCAAGCCCGGGGGGTAATCCCTATAATGGACTATACGGGGAGGCTCCGCCAGAAAGGGGTACCTTTTCAGAGGGATTTCACGAGTTGGAGTATAGAAAAGGGTAGGGAAAATTGTCATTTAGGTGCCATCGTAAGACAGCTTCCATCCACTTTCTTCTGGGGATATATATTGTGATGGGATGCAGTGTTTCTACTGTAGGTATGTGAAAGGGGTACCATTTTCATAATTTCTATGGAAGGTATGTGAAAGGGGTACCATTTTCCATGGAAGGTATATGAAAGGGGTACCTTTTCTGTCAAAAATGGTATATAAAAGGGTAAGGGGTTGGACCCCTGGGCGGAGCCTCTCCCCGTATAAAACTTGTTTGAGTACCACCCCCCCCCCCCCCAACCCGGGTGCCAAGGCAGACTTTTGTTAGCTGAATTGCCAAATCCCTACCTCTCTCCCCAAAATGCACCCCCTTCTCGAGGTGTTGGGAGCATGTATTTTCATTTCCTCTTGCTTGACGATCTAGATAGTCTAGATACATGCTGCTCAATAACCAGTATTTTTTCCTCACTGATTTTCACCATTCCTGAGGACGGTCTGAGTGATGCTTTTCTCGCCCCATTCACGGGGGGGGGGGGGGGGGGGGGGAGGGAGGGGTGGGTTTGGTGGGACTTGGAAGAGTGTCATCATTTGGAAATTGTACGACTCCCTCAGCGTGCCAAATTGTTCTCATATGACCGCCCTCATAAAGGTACTTTTTTTGGATGACCCCCTCCCCCCGCTCCAAAAAATTACACCTGGTGCTTTACGCATTGGTACGTTTAAATAGCTTTATTAATACCATTTTAACTGTGACAACATTTTGTTGAAATGTGCTTGCTATGAAGTGAATATTAATAATATACGTATTGAAAAGCAGGGGCGTAATTAGACTTGTGTGCAGCAGGATAATTTCTCATAAATTTGTAAAAATTCCATGATACCTCTTTTTCATTTTTTCAGTATTTCGCCCGAACACCCATCCCCCCCCCCCCCCACCTTCCTTTATTTTTATTTGGACAGCCCCCCTTTGGAGCCTTTTTTTTTTTTCGCGTGGCCCCATAAATCCCACCAGCCCCACCCCCTACCTCATAAAAAAATGAACGGTCCCTTTTTAAGTTTCTTATTTTTTAGGCTTTTACTGTTTTAGGAGTAATTCATTAAATCATAAAGGACACTGGATGATAATGAGTTTGGACAGGAGCCTATTTGGAACATTTAAAGGTTGATTGATAACATATCGGAGACAAATTAAAGACAAATAATGAACGTTTTTTCGCCGGCTCCGCTTGTATAACGTTTTATTATTTATTTATTTATTTATTTATTTATTTATTTATTTATTTATTTATTTATTTACATACTTTCAATACCCCACTGAGGACACCCTAAACATGTAAGTTATTCTTTGATCGAGGTAGACATGTCAGCTAACAATCAGTTCACACCGTCTGTTTCAGCATCACTTTCTCCCTTGAAATTTCTCTGTAAAGTAAAGTTAAATAATTAATTACACTTTATTATGTTCTTGTCTAGGACGATGCCTCCTTTTGTTACTGCGCATACGTTCTGCGCATAATTTATTGCGTCATTGGCGCGTGCTTGAGTGCGCGCGCATACATAACATTGCGGGATTTCTTTCAGGCTAAGCTCGGCAGGGAAATAAATGGTCGTTTTTCTCCTAATAACTTTCAAAAACGCGTGGTGACCCCTATTTTTTATGTTATAAAATGGAAGCGGTAAGCCTATTCAACACATGATTAATTTTTTGTTGTGTGCAAAAGGTATTTAGACTGTATTTTTGGCATACCAAAGGAGAGCTGTCAGGGTTTATAATGGCTACGTTGCGATGATTTTTAATTAAAAAACACACAAACAGTAGTTGTTATATTACTATTTGTTAAGTATTTTAAATTTTTTTAGATTTAGTGTTGCTTTTGTGTTTGTAAAGGACAAATTCAAAGGGAATCTGCGAAGAAATATTTTTTTCTTCTTTTTTCAAGAAAATGCTACGTCAGTAATTTTTTCCAGATTGAAGCTTGATTATCTCTGAAAAATGCTTGGTTACCCCCAATTTTCTTTTTGGATTCCAATAGCCCTTGCTAAGATCTGCTTTTCCCGCATAGTCATAAACCGTGCAAAAATACTTTGGTATTAGGAGGCACGGTCCTTAAAGTAACTATCAGTTGGCAAATGGACATCGACAATAATATATTTATCAATTTCAAGGAACAAGTAGGTTTCAATTTTGTTGCAGATACCCAAAACGTTTTTAAAATCTTCTGGAATGGGGAGGGGATTAGTTTCTTAATTTCATTATTTGTACCTTCATCTTCGCTGGCTGGCTTCCCCAAACACAACAACTGCTTCAAACAAACCAACAAGAAAATCACGAATTTTCATTTCCATGCTGAGCTGTGGTTAGAAGAAATGTTATCTGTTCTGAACTAATCTTTTGTTCTTTTAACTCCGCCATTGCCTGGTCCCAAGTCCAGGATGCGAAAGGAGGAGGGTTGTGTGTTGGGCTTGTAACCCACCACGTAAAAAACATCACTTGCTACAGAAGCGCAACACAAGCTTTCAGAAGTTCTGAAGAACGTTTTTCGACAACTCCCCAATGGGGCTTTTCAGAGACGTCAATGTAAACAAACACTGAAACAAATATTAGACATGAACATAACATGGTTAATCCCGGGAGGCCGAGGAGTTGAACTCGGGTCTACCGAGAACAACACCCCAAAAGGTGTCGCAGTGGGGACTTGAAACCGGGAACGCCGGATTTCAAGTCCAGCGTTCTAATTAGTCGGCCACACTGTCTCCGGTCCTTGTCGACTGACTAAACTGGCTAAACTACAGCAGTGGCTAGTTATTATTTTTTTCTAGCTAACACAAGACCGTATCCGACTCAAATGTTAGGCCATGGCTAAATTATAAAACGCTTCTCAAATTTTGATAGATAAACTCTAATTACGTTCTTAAAATTCGATAACCTTCCGCGTAAAATACATTGAGTGCTATCAGTGTTTATTTTACACTACTTGTCTGTTTAAGGTTTGGCCAACTGCATGGCTCTCAGGAAGAACAGCACCTTTTTATTATATTTGCATTTCCAATCTACAACAACAACAACAACAAACTTTATTTTACCCCACAAGTTACTAAAAGAATTTACAATAATTGGACAGAAAAAAATAATAGGGGTACTGGCTACCCGAAATAACCTTGAAGTTGAAAATGCCAGGCAGCCAGTTAATATAAATATATAATCTTATTTATCGTTTGTACCTGAACGAGTTTTGCGGCTCAAAATTGTTTGGGCTGTATTTGGAAAGGGTTTTGCTGAAAATTTAGGTGCATAAATGAATCGTTTTTACCGGAAATAGTTTTAAGTGACACAAACAATTGTAGCACCTAAAATTACTCAATAGAAAGTTACTTAACAAAAGAATGCCAATTGCTTGGAAATTAAAAATGTGAACCATGCACTTAAAGTAATGGTTTCTAAGCTTTTATGTATATGAAGCGTTTTAGTTCTCCAAATTTCTCTAAATTACCAGTTTTCTTATGACATACATACACGGAACACGGAAAATTATCCGAACAATATAAAAGATTTAAAAAATAAATTACATGCTCTGGCGTTTACATGATGCCCAATGAAGAAAAACCGAAAGGGAAAGTATTTAAAATATTCTCTTACATTAAATAATTTGTACCCTTCACTCTAACGTTACGGTAATGCGTGGGTAAATCACGATCTAAACATCAAAGTCTTTCTTTTACAGTACTGCGTTGTTGAAAATTTTCTCCAGTTTCATGAACGAAACCTTTTTATGCCTTTTTAATGAGTTTTATGGGTAATTAATCAATTTGCATTTCAATAAACTGATCGTAAAGAGTTTTAAGTGACAAAATCAATTAGCAAGTTACAGCAAAAAGAACATTCAACTGGAAGCAGTTGGTCTTTTTCGTCAGATCCCTGGCGCGAGCGTAAAATGTAATAATCATGCAAATCGGCACGATTTTTTTTGGGTCAAATTTCCCCTTCTTCTCGCGTCAAGAAACCTTTAGCAAAAAAAAAAGAAACTGCTCATATTCTGAAAGATCATTTAAATGCTATTTCATTGCGAAATAAAAAATGTGATCGTTTTCTAGACTTATCATTGTATATTTAAGGTTATTCCATCGAAATAGAAGTAACACTGGGAAGTTTCTGAAACTTTCCCTAGTTGAACATTGTGATGTAATGTTTCAAAATATAGAATAAAAAGAATAGGTCACCAGCCTCGCGAAAGAGATATAATCGACTAAAAATGCCTCATAATTCCTTACAAAATCAACCAAAAACACGTATTTTTTCACGTTTTCAGTGATTATTAATTTTCCTGCACTGAGAATTGGTCTATACTCCTTGTATAGAAAGAAGATGATTACTAGACTTAAATATGCGAAAAAAAATGATAGGTCACCACGCTCGTTTACGAGAAAACGATCATTTACTTCTCTGGCGAGCATAGCCATAATGAAAAAAGCCGCCATGTTTTTAATGTGCGCGCGCTAATTACACGCGAAATTATGCGCAGAAAGGATGCGCAGTGCAATACTAAGGAATGACCTTAACACGCCTTTGGTGCAGCATCTGAGTGAAAAAATGTAATACGAAAATCATGAATTTTTCCTTCATCTTTCATGGTTGTCGATAAAGGAACAGTTTTGTCTATTTTATTATTCAGTATAGCGTAATTAGCAGAAAACAGGAAGACGCATTTGTTTTACAGTCCTCGCATTTGATTAAATTACGCTTTTGCGCTGAAATGTTTAGTACCACAATCTTTGTTAACAGGTAAATGCCTTTTTTGTGCAAAAGCATCATGCAGACTGTATTTGAACATGCCCTCTCTTCTCCTGAGCAAGTCACACCCAAGATGTTGTTAAAAAGCTGATGAAAAATTTTAGCAAAAAACTGTAAATTTGTCTCGTGTTATGGGTAAGCGCTTTCTATGTACACCATGTGAAGGGCTTTTGACGGAAAGGGTAAACTTTTTTACATAAGCGCCAAATATGTGATCATGATTTTAGCAAAAAACTGCAAATTTGTCTCGTGTTATGGGTAAGCGCTTTCTATGTACACCATGTGAAGGGCTTTTGACGGAAAGGGTAAACTTTTTTACATAAGCGTGAAATATGTGATTTTAGCAAAAAAACTGTAAATTTGTCTCGTGTTATGGGTAAGCGCTTGCTATGTACACCATGTGAAGGGCTTTTGACGGAAAGGGTAAACTTTTTTACATAAGCGTGAAATATGTGATTTTAGCAAAAAACTGTAAATTTGTCTCGTGTTATGGGTAAGCGCTTGCTATGTACACCATGTGAAGGGCTTTTGCCGGAAAGGGTAAACTTTTTTACATAAGCGCCAAATATGTGATTTTAGCAAAAAACTGTAAATTTGTCTCGTGTTATGGGTAAGCGCTTGCTATGTACACCATGTGAAGGGCTTTTGACGGAAAGGGTAAACTTTTTTACATAAGCGCCAAATATGTGATTTTAGCAAAAAACTGTAAATTTGTCTCGTGTTATGGGTAAGCGCTTGCTATGTACACCATGTGAAGGGCTTTTGCCGGAAAGGGTAAACTTTTTTACATAAGCGCCAAATATGTGATTTTAGCAAAAAACTGTAAATTTGTCTCGTGTTATGGGTAAGCGCTTGCTATGTACACCATGTGAAGGGCTTTTGACGGAAAGGGTAAACTTTTTTACATAAGCGCCAAATATGTGATTTTAGCAAAAAACTGTAAATTTGTCTCGTGTTATGGGTAAGCGCTTGCTATGTACACCATGTGAAGGGCTTTTGACGGAAAGGGTAAACTTTTTTACATAAGCGCCAAATATGTGATTTTAGCAAAAAAACTGCAAATTTGTCTCGTGTTATGGGTAAGCGCTTGCTATGTACACCATGTGAAGGGCTTTTGACGGAAAGGGTAAACTTTTTTACATAAGCGTGAAATATGTGATTTTCTTAAAAAACTGTAAATTTGTCTCGTGTTATGGGTAAGCGCTTGCTATGTACACCATGTGAAGGGCTTTTGACGGAAAGGGTAAACTTTTTTACATAAGCGTGAAATATGTGATTTTAGCAAAAAACTGAAAATTTGTCTCATGTTATGGGTAAGCGCTTGTTATGTACACCATGTGAAGGGCTTTTGACGGAAAGGGTAAACTTTTTTACATAAGCGTGAAATATGTGATTTTAGCAAAAAACTGTAAATTTGTCTCGTGTTATGGGTAAGCGCTTCCTATGTACACCATGTGAAGGGCTTTTGACGGAAAGGGTAAACTTTTTTACATAAGCGTGAAATATGTGATTTTAGCAAAAAACTGTAAATTTGTCTCGTGTTATGGGTAAGCGCTTCCTATGTACACCATGTGAAGGGCTTTTGACGGAAAGGGTAAACTTTTTTACATAAGCGCCAAATATGTGATCATGATTTTAGCAAAACACTGCAAATTTGTCTCGTGTTATGGGTAAGCGCTTTCTATGTACACCATGTGAAGGGCTTTTGACGGAAAGGGTAAACTTTTTTACATAAGCGTGAAATATGTGATTTTAGCAAAAAACTGTAAATTTGTCTCGTGTTATGGGTAAGCGCTTGCTATGTACACCATGTGAAGGGCTTTTGACGGAAAGGGTAAACTTTTTTACATAAGCGCCAAATATGTGATTTTAGCAAAAAACTGTAAATTTGTCTCGTGTTATGGGTAAGCGCTTGCTATGTACACCATGTGAAGGGCTTTTGCCGGAAAGGGTAAACTTTTTTACATAAGCGCCAAATATGTGATTTTAGCAAAAAACTGTAAATTTGTCTCGTGTTATGGGTAAGCGCTTGCTATGTACACCATGTGAAGGGCTTTTGACGGAAAGGGTAAACTTTTTTACATAAGCGCCAAATATGTGATTTTAGCAAAAAACTGTAAATTTGTCTCGTGTTATGGGTAAGCGCTTGCTATGTACACCATGTGAAGGGCTTTTGACGGAAAGGGTAAACTTTTTTACATAAGCGCCAAATATGTGATTTTAGCAAAAAACTGTAAATTTGTCTCGTGTTATGGGTAAGCGCTTGCTATGTACACCATGTGAAGGGCTTTTGACGGAAAGGGTAAACTTTTTTACATAAGCGCCAAATATGTGATTTTAGCAAAAAACTGTAAATTTGTCTCGTGTTATGGGTAAGCGCTTGCTATGTACACCATGTGAAGGGCTTTTGACGGAAAGGGTAAACTTTTTTACATAAGCGTGAAATATGTGATTTTAGCAAAAAACTGTAAATTTGTCTCGTGTTATGGGTAAGCGCTTGCTATGTACACCATGTGAAGGGCTTTTGACGGAAAGGGTAAACTTTTTTACATAAGCGCCAAATATGTGATTTTAGCAAAAAACTGTAAATTTGTCTCATGTTATGGGTAAGCGCTTGCTATGTACACCATGTGAAGGGCTTTTGACGGAAAGGGTAAACTTTTTTACATAAGCGCCAAATATGTGATTTTAGCAAAAAACTGTAAATTTGTCTCGTGTTATGGGTAAGCGCTTGCTATGTACACCATGTGAAGGGCTTTTGACGGAAAGGGTAAACTTTTTTACATAAGCGTGAAATATGTGATTTTAGCAAAAAACTGTAAATTTGTCTCGTGTTATGGGTAAGCGCTTGCTATGTACACCATGTGAAGGGCTTTTGACGGAAAGGGTAAACTTTTTTACATAAGCGCCAAATATGTGATTTTAGCAAAAAACTGTAAATTTGTCTCGTGTTATGGGTAAGCGCTTGCTATGTACACCATGTGAAGGGCTTTTGACGGAAAGGGTAAACTTTTTTACATAAGCGCCAAATATGTGATTTTAGCAAAAAACTGTAAATTTGTCTCGTGTTATGGGTAAGCGCTTGCTATGTACACCATGTGAAGGGCTTTTGACGGAAAGGGTAAACTTTTTTACATAAGCGCCAAATATGTGATTTTAGCAAAAAACTGCAAATTTGTCTCGTGTTATGGGTAAGCGCTTGCTATGTACACCATGTGAAGGGCTTTTGACGGAAAGGGTAAACTTTTTTACATAAGCGTGAAATATGTGATTTTAGCAAAAAACTGTAAATTTGTCTCGTGTTATGGGTAAGCGCTTGCTATGTACACCATGTGAAGGGCTTTTGACGGAAAGGGTAAACTTTTTTACATAAGCGTGAAATATGTGATTTTAGCAAAAACTGTAAATTTGTCTCATGTTATGGGTAAGCGCTTGCTATGTACACCATGTGAAGGGCTTTTGACGGAAAGGGTAAACTTTTTTACATAAGCGTGAAATATGTGATTTTAGCAAAAAACTGTAAATTTGTCTCGTGTTATGGGTAAGCGCTTCCTATGTACACCATGTGAAGGGCTTTTGACGGAAAGGGTAAACTTTTTTACATAAGCGTGAAATATGTGATTTTAGCAAAAAACTGTAAATTTGTCTCGTGTTATGGGTAAGCGCTTCCTATGTACACCATGTGAAGGGCTTTTGACGGAAAGGGTAAACTTTTTTACATAAGCGCCAAATATGTGATTTTAGCAAAACACTGCAAATTTGTCTCGTGTTATGGGTAAGCGCTTTCTATGTACACCATGTGAAGGGCTTTTGACGGAAAGGGTAAACTTTTTTACATAAGCGTGAAATATGTGATTTTAGCAAAAAACTGTAAATTTGTCTCGTGTTATGGGTAAGCGCTTGCTATGTACACCATGTGAAGGGCTTTTGACGGAAAGGGTAAACTTTTTTACATAAGCGCCAAATATGTGATTTTAGCAAAAAACTGTAAATTTGTCTCGTGTTATGGGTAAGCGCTTGCTATGTACACCATGTGAAGGGCTTTTGCCGGAAAGGGTAAACTTTTTTACATAAGCGCCAAATATGTGATTTTAGCAAAAAACTGTAAATTTGTCTCGTGTTATGGGTAAGCGCTTGCTATGTACACCATGTGAAGGGCTTTTGACGGAAAGGGTAAACTTTTTTACATAAGCGCCAAATATGTGATTTTAGCAAAAAACTGTAAATTTGTCTCGTGTTATGGGTAAGCGCTTGCTATGTACACCATGTGAAGGGCTTTTGCCGGAAAGGGTAAACTTTTTTACATAAGCGCCAAATATGTGATTTTAGCAAAAAACTGTAAATTTGTCTCGTGTTATGGGTAAGCGCTTGCTATGTACATCATGTGAAGGGCTTTTGACGGAAAGGGTAAACTTTTTTACATAAGCGCCAAATATGTGATTTTAGCAAAAAACTGTAAATTTGTCTCGTGTTATGGGTAAGCGCTTGCTATGTACACCATGTGAAGGGCTTTTGACGGAAAGGGTAAACTTTTTTACATAAGCGTGAAATATGTGATTTTAGCAAAAAACTGTAAATTTGTCTCGTGTTATGGGTAAGCGCTTGCTATGTACACCATGTGAAGGGCTTTTGACGGAAAGGGTAAACTTTTTTACATAAGCGCCAAATATGTGATTTTAGCAAAAAACTGTAAATTTGTCTCATGTTATGGGTAAGCGCTTGCTATGTACACCATGTGAAGGGCTTTTGACGGAAAGGGTAAACTTTTTTACATAAGCGCCAAATATGTGATTTTAGCAAAAAACTGTAAATTTGTCTCGTGTTATGGGTAAGCGCTTGCTATGTACACCATGTGAAGGGCTTTTGACGGAAAGGGTAAACTTTTTTACATAAGCGTGAAATATGTGATTTTAGCAAAAAACTGTAAATTTGTCTCGTGTTATGGGTAAGCGCTTGCTATGTACACCATGTGAAGGGCTTTTGACGGAAAGGGTAAACTTTTTTACATAAGCGCCAAATATGTGATTTTAGCAAAAAACTGTAAATTTGTCTCGTGTTATGGGTAAGCGCTTGCTATGTACACCATGTGAAGGGCTTTTGACGGAAAGGGTAAACTTTTTTACATAAGCGTGAAATATGTGATTTTAGCAAAAAACTGTAAATTTGTCTCGTGTTATGGGTAAGCGCTTGCTATGTACACCATGTGAAGGGCTTTTGACGGAAAGGGTAAACTTTTTACATAAGCGCCAAATATGTGATTTTAGCAAAAAACTGTAAATTTGTCTCGTGTTATGGGTAAGCGCTTGCTATGTACACCATGTGAAGGGCTTTTGACGGAAAGGGTAAACTTTTTTACATAAGCGTGAAATATGTGATTTTAGCAAAAAACTGTAAATTTGTCTCGTGTTATGGGTAAGCGCTTGCTATGTACACCATGTGAAGGGCTTTTGACGGAAAGGGTAAACTTTTTTACATAAGCGTGAAATATGTGATTTTAGCAAAAAACTGTAAATTTGTCTCGTGTTATGGGTAAGCGCTTGCTATGTACACCATGTGAAGGGCTTTTGACGGAAAGGGTAAACTTTTTTACATAAGCGTGAAATATGTGATTTTAGCAAAAAACTGTAAATTTGTCTCGTGTTATGGGTAAGCGCTTGCTATGTACACCATGTGAAGGGCTTTTGACGGAAAGGGTAAACTTTTTTACATAAGCGCCAAATATGTGATTTTAGCAAAAAACTGTAAATTTGTCTCGTGTTATGGGTAAGCGCTTGCTATGTACACCATGTGAAGGGCTTTTGACGGAAAGGGTAAACTTTTTTACATAAGCGTGAAATATGTGATTTTAGCAAAAAACTGTAAATTTGTCTCGTGTTATGGGTAAGCGCTTGCTATGTACACCATGTGAAGGGCTTTTGACGGAAAGGGTAAACTTTTTTACATAAGCGCCAAATATGTGATTTTAGCAAAAAACTGTAAATTTGTCTCGTGTTATGGGTAAGCGCTTGCTATGTACACCATGTGAAGGGCTTTTGACGGAAAGGGTAAACTTTTTTACATAAGCGTGAAATATGTGATTTTAGCAAAAAACTGTAAATTTGTCTCGTGTTATGGGTAAGCGCTTGCTATGTACACCATGTGAAGGGCTTTTGACGGAAAGGGTAAACTTTTTACATAAGCGCCAAATATGTGATTTTAGCAAAAAACTGTAAATTTGTCTCGTGTTATGGGTAAGCGCTTGCTATGTACACCATGTGAAGGGCTTTTGACGGAAAGGGTAAACTTTTTTACATAAGCGTGAAATATGTGATTTTAGCAAAAAACTGTAAATTTGTCTCGTGTTATGGGTAAGCGCTTGCTATGTACACCATGTGAAGGGCTTTTGACGGAAAGGGTAAACTTTTTTACATAAGCGCCAAATATGTGATTTTAGCAAAAAACTGTAAATTTGTCTCGTGTTATGGGTAAGCGCTTGCTATGTACACCATGTGAAGGGCTTTTGACGGAAAGGGTAAACTTTTTTACATAAGCGCCAAATATGTGATTTTAGCAAAAAACTGTAAATTTGTCTCGTGTTATGGGTAAGCGCTTGCTATGTACACCATGTGAAGGGCTTTTGACGGAAAGGGTAAACTTTTTTACATAAGCGTGAAATATGTGATTTTAGCAAAAAACTGTAAATTTGTCTCGTGTTATGGGTAAGCGCTTGCTATGTACACCATGTGAAGGGCTTTTGACGGAAAGGGTAAACTTTTTTACATAAGCGCCAAATATGTGATTTTAGCAAAAAACTGTAAATTTGTCTCATGTTATGGGTAAGCGCTTGCTATGTACACCATGTGAAGGGCTTTTGACGGAAAGGGTAAACTTTTTTACATAAGCGTGAAATATGTGATTTTAGCAAAAAACTGTAAATTTGTCTCGTGTTATGGGTAAGCGCTTGCTATGTACACCATGTGAAGGGCTTTTGACGGAAAGGGTAAACTTTTTTACATAAGCGTGAAATATGTGATTTTAGCAAAAAACTGTAAATTTGTCTCGTGTTATGGGTAAGCGCTTGCTATGTACACCATGTGAAGGGCTTTTGACGGAAAGGGTAAACTTTTTTACATAAGCGCCAAATATGTGATTTTAGCAAAAAACTGTAAATTTGTCTCGTGTTATGGGTAAGCGCTTGCTATGTACACCATGTGAAGGGCTTTTGACGGAAAGGGTAAACTTTTTTACATAAGCGTGAAATATGTGATTTTAGCAAAAAACTGTAAATTTGTCTCGTGTTATGGGTAAGCGCTTGCTATGTACACCATGTGAAGGGCTTTTGACGGAAAGGGTAAACTTTTTTACATAAGCGTGAAATATGTGATTTTAGCAAAAAACTGTAAATTTGTCTCGTGTTATGGGTAAGCGCTTGCTATGTACACCATGTGAAGGGCTTTTGACGGAAAGGGTAAACTTTTTTACATAAGCGCCAAATATGTGATTTTAGCAAAAAACTGTAAATTTGTCTCGTGTTATGGGTAAGCGCTTGCTATGTACACCATGTGAAGGGCTTTTGACGGAAAGGGTAAACTTTTTTACATAAGCGTGAAATATGTGATTTTAGCAAAAAACTGTAAATTTGTCTCGTGTTATGGGTAAGCGCTTGCTATGTACACCATGTGAAGGGCTTTTGACGGAAAGGGTAAACTTTTTTACATAAGCGCCAAATATGTGATTTTAGCAAAAAACTGTAAATTTGTCTCGTGTTATGGGTAAGCGCTTGCTATGTACACCATGTGAAGGGCTTTTGACGGAAAGGGTAAACTTTTTTACATAAGCGCCAAATATGTGATTTTAGCAAAAAACTGTAAATTTGTCTCGTGTTATGGGTAAGCGCTTGCTATGTACACCATGTGAAGGGCTTTTGACGGAAAGGGTAAACTTTTTTACATAAGCGTGAAATATGTGATTTTAGCAAAAAACTGTAAATTTGTCTCGTGTTATGGGTAAGCGCTTGCTATGTACACCATGTGAAGGGCTTTTGACGGAAAGGGTAAACTTTTTTACATAAGCGCCAAATATGTGATTTTAGCAAAAAACTGTAAATTTGTCTCGTGTTATGGGTAAGCGCTTGCTATGTACACCATGTGAAGGGCTTTTGACGGAAAGGGTAAACTTTTTTACATAAGCGCCAAATATGTGATTTTAGCAAAAAACTGTAAATTTGTCTCGTGTTATGGGTAAGCGCTTGCTATGTACACCATGTGAAGGGCTTTTGACGGAAAGGGTAAACTTTTTTACATAAGCGCCAAATATGTGATTTTAGCAAAAAACTGTAAATTTGTCTCGTGTTATGGGTAAGCGCTTGCTATGTACACCATGTGAAGGGCTTTTGACGGAAAGGGTAAACTTTTTTACATAAGCGTGAAATATGTGATTTTAGCAAAAAACTGTAAATTTGTCTCGTGTTATGGGTAAGCGCTTGCTATGTACACCATGTGAAGGGCTTTTGACGGAAAGGGTAAACTTTTTTACATAAGCGTGAAATATGTGATTTTAGCAAAAAACTGTAAATTTGTCTCATGTTATGGGTAAGCGCTTGCTATGTACACCATGTGAAGGGCTTTTGACGGAAAGGGTAAACTTTTTTACATAAGCGTGAAATATGTGATTTTAGCAAAAAACTGTAAATTTGTCTCGTGTTATGGGTAAGCGCTTGCTATGTACACCATGTGAAGGGCTTTTGACGGAAAGGGTAAACTTTTTTACATAAGCGTGAAATATGTGATTTTAGCAAAAAACTGTAAATTTGTCTCGTGTTATGGGTAAGCGCTTGCTATGTACACCATGTGAAGGGCTTTTGACGGAAAGGGTAAACTTTTTTACATAAGCGCCAAATATGTGATTTTAGCAAAAAACTGTAAATTTGTCTCGTGTTATGGGTAAGCGCTTGCTATGTACACCATGTGAAGGGCTTTTGACGGAAAGGGTAAACTTTTTTACATAAGCGTGAAATATGTGATTTTAGCAAAAAACTGTAAATTTGTCTCGTGTTATGGGTAAGCGCTTGCTATGTACACCATGTGAAGGGCTTTTGACGGAAAGGGTAAACTTTTTTACATAAGCGCCAAATATGTGATTTTAGCAAAAAACTGTAAATTTGTCTCGTGTTATGGGTAAGCGCTTGCTATGTACACCATGTGAAGGGCTTTTGACGGAAAGGGTAAACTTTTTTACATAAGCGCCAAATATGTGATTTTAGCAAAAACTGTAAATTTGTCTCGTGTTATGGGTAAGCGCTTGCTATGTACACCATGTGAAGGGCTTTTGACGGAAAGGGTAAACTTTTTTACATAAGCGCCAAATATGTGATTTTAGCAAAAAACTGTAAATTTGTCTCGTGTTATGGGTAAGCGCTTGCTATGTACACCATGTGAAGGGCTTTTGACGGAAAGGGTAAACTTTTTTACATAAGCGCCAAATATGTGATTTTAGCAAAAAACTGTAAATTTGTCTCGTGTTATGGGTAAGCGCTTGCTATGTACACCATGTGAAGGGCTTTTGACGGAAAGGGTAAACTTTTTTACATAAGCGCCAAATATGTGATTTTAGCAAAAAACTGTAAATTTGTCTCGTGTTATGGGTAAGCGCTTGCTATGTACACCATGTGAAGGGCTTTTGACGGAAAGGGTAAACTTTTTTACATAAGCGTGAAATATGTGATTTTAGCAAAAAACTGTAAATTTGTCTCGTGTTATGGGTAAGCGCTTGCTATGTACACCATGTGAAGGGCTTTTGACGGAAAGGGTAAACTTTTTTACATAAGCGCCAAATATGTGATTTTAGCAAAAAACTGTAAATTTGTCTCATGTTATGGGTAAGCGCTTGCTATGTACACCATGTGAAGGGCTTTTGACGGAAAGGGTAAACTTTTTTACATAAGCGCCAAATATGTGATTTTAGCAAAAAACTGTAAATTTGTCTCGTGTTATGGGTAAGCGCTTGCTATGTACACCATGTGAAGGGCTTTTGACGGAAAGGGTAAACTTTTTTACATAAGCGTGAAATATGTGATTTTAGCAAAAAACTGTAAATTTGTCTCGTGTTATGGGTAAGCGCTTGCTATGTACACCATGTGAAGGGCTTTTGACGGAAAGGGTAAACTTTTTTACATAAGCGCCAAATATGTGATTTTAGCAAAAAACTGTAAATTTGTCTCGTGTTATGGGTAAGCGCTTGCTATGTACACCATGTGAAGGGCTTTTGACGGAAAGGGTAAACTTTTTTACATAAGCGTGAAATATGTGATTTTAGCAAAAAACTGTAAATTTGTCTCGTGTTATGGGTAAGCGCTTGCTATGTACACCATGTGAAGGGCTTTTGACGGAAAGGGTAAACTTTTTTACATAAGCGCCAAATATGTGATTTTAGCAAAAAACTGTAAATTTGTCTCGTGTTATGGGTAAGCGCTTGCTATGTACACCATGTGAAGGGCTTTTGACGGAAAGGGTAAACTTTTTTACATAAGCGTGAAATATGTGATTTTAGCAAAAAACTGTAAATTTGTCTCGTGTTATGGGTAAGCGCTTGCTATGTACACCATGTGAAGGGCTTTTGACGGAAAGGGTAAACTTTTTTACATAAGCGTGAAATATGTGATTTTAGCAAAAAACTGTAAATTTGTCTCGTGTTATGGGTAAGCGCTTCCTATGTACACCATGTGAAGGGCTTTTGACGGAAAGGGTAAACTTTTTTACATAAGCGTGAAATATGTGATTTTAGCAAAAAACTGTAAATTTGTCTCGTGTTATGGGTAAGCGCTTGCTATGTACACCATGTGAAGGGCTTTTGACGGAAAGGGTAAACTTTTTTACATAAGCGCCAAATATGTGATTTTAGCAAAAAACTGTAAATTTGTCTCGTGTTATGGGTAAGCGCTTGCTATGTACACCATGTGAAGGGCTTTTGACGGAAAGGGTAAACTTTTTTACATAAGCGTGAAATATGTGATTTTAGCAAAAAACTGTAAATTTGTCTCGTGTTATGGGTAAGCGCTTGCTATGTACACCATGTGAAGGGCTTTTGACGGAAAGGGTAAACTTTTTTACATAAGCGCCAAATATGTGATTTTAGCAAAAAACTGTAAATTTGTCTCGTGTTATGGGTAAGCGCTTGCTATGTACACCATGTGAAGGGCTTTTGACGGAAAGGGTAAACTTTTTTACATAAGCGCCAAATATGTGATTTTAGCAAAAAACTGTAAATTTGTCTCGTGTTATGGGTAAGCGCTTGCTATGTACACCATGTGAAGGGCTTTTGACGGAAAGGGTAAACTTTTTTACATAAGCGTGAAATATGTGATTTTAGCAAAAAACTGTAAATTTGTCTCGTGTTATGGGTAAGCGCTTGCTATGTACACCATGTGAAGGGCTTTTGACGGAAAGGGTAAACTTTTTTACATAAGCGCCAAATATGTGATTTTAGCAAAAAACTGTAAATTTGTCTCGTGTTATGGGTAAGCGCTTGCTATGTACACCATGTGAAGGGCTTTTGACGGAAAGGGTAAACTTTTTTACATAAGCGTGAAATATGTGATTTTAGCAAAAAACTGTAAATTTGTCTCGTGTTATGGGTAAGCGCTTGCTATGTACACCATGTGAAGGGCTTTTGACGGAAAGGGTAAACTTTTTTACATAAGCGTGAAATATGTGATTTTAGCAAAAAACTGTAAATTTGTCTCGTGTTATGGGTAAGCGCTTGCTATGTACACCATGTGAAGGGCTTTTGACGGAAAGGGTAAACTTTTTTACATAAGCGCCAAATATGTGATTTTAGCAAAAAACTGTAAATTTGTCTCGTGTTATGGGTAAGCGCTTGCTATGTACACCATGTGAAGGGCTTTTGACGGAAAGGGTAAACTTTTTTACATAAGCGTGAAATATGTGATTTTAGCAAAAAACTGTAAATTTGTCTCGTGTTATGGGTAAGCGCTTGCTATGTACACCATGTGAAGGGCTTTTGACGGAAAGGGTAAACTTTTTTACATAAGCGCCAAATATGTGATTTTAGCAAAAAACTGTAAATTTGTCTCGTGTTATGGGTAAGCGCTTGCTATGTACACCATGTGAAGGGCTTTTGACGGAAAGGGTAAACTTTTTACATAAGCGCCAAATATGTGATTTTAGCAAAAAACTGTAAATTTGTCTCGTGTTATGGGTAAGCGCTTGCTATGTACACCATGTGAAGGGCTTTTGACGGAAAGGGTAAACTTTTTTACATAAGCGTGAAATATGTGATTTTAGCAAAAAACTGTAAATTTGTCTCGTGTTATGGGTAAGCGCTTGCTATGTACACCATGTGAAGGGCTTTTGACGGAAAGGGTAAACTTTTTTACATAAGCGTGAAATATGTGATTTTAGCAAAAAACTGTAAATTTGTCTCGTGTTATGGGTAAGCGCTTGCTATGTACACCATGTGAAGGGCTTTTGACGGAAAGGGTAAACTTTTTTACATAAGCGCCAAATATGTGATTTTAGCAAAAAACTGTAAATTTGTCTCGTGTTATGGGTAAGCGCTTGCTATGTACACCATGTGAAGGGCTTTTGACGGAAAGGGTAAACTTTTTTACATAAGCGCCAAATATGTGATTTTAGCAAAAAACTGTAAATTTGTCTCGTGTTATGGGTAAGCGCTTGCTATGTACACCATGTGAAGGGCTTTTGACGGAAAGGGTAAACTTTTTTACATAAGCGTGAAATATGTGATTTTAGCAAAAAACTGTAAATTTGTCTCGTGTTATGGGTAAGCGCTTGCTATGTACACCATGTGAAGGGCTTTTGACGGAAAGGGTAAACTTTTTTACATAAGCGCCAAATATGTGATTTTAGCAAAAAACTGTAAATTTGTCTCGTGTTATGGGTAAGCGCTTGCTATGTACACCATGTGAAGGGCTTTTGACGGAAAGGGTAAACTTTTTTACATAAGCGCCAAATATGTGATTTTAGCAAAAAACTGTAAATTTGTCTCGTGTTATGGGTAAGCGCTTGCTATGTACACCATGTGAAGGGCTTTTGACGGAAAGGGTAAACTTTTTTACATAAGCGTGAAATATGTGATTTTAGCAAAAAACTGTAAATTTGTCTCGTGTTATGGGTAAGCGCTTGCTATGTACACCATGTGAAGGGCTTTTGACGGAAAGGGTAAACTTTTTTACATAAGCGCCAAATATGTGATTTTAGCAAAAAACTGTAAATTTGTCTCATGTTATGGGTAAGCGCTTGCTATGTACACCATGTGAAGGGCTTTTGACGGAAAGGGTAAACTTTTTTACATAAGCGCCAAATATGTGATTTTAGCAAAAAACTGTAAATTTGTCTCGTGTTATGGGTAAGCGCTTGCTATGTACACCATGTGAAGGGCTTTTGACGGAAAGGGTAAACTTTTTTACATAAGCGTGAAATATGTGATTTTAGCAAAAAACTGTAAATTTGTCTCGTGTTATGGGTAAGCGCTTGCTATGTACACCATGTGAAGGGCTTTTGACGGAAAGGGTAAACTTTTTTACATAAGCGCCAAATATGTGATTTTAGCAAAAAACTGTAAATTTGTCTCGTGTTATGGGTAAGCGCTTGCTATGTACACCATGTGAAGGGCTTTTGACGGAAAGGGTAAACTTTTTTACATAAGCGTGAAATATGTGATTTTAGCAAAAAACTGTAAATTTGTCTCGTGTTATGGGTAAGCGCTTGCTATGTACACCATGTGAAGGGCTTTTGACGGAAAGGGTAAACTTTTTTACATAAGCGCCAAATATGTGATTTTAGCAAAAAACTGTAAATTTGTCTCGTGTTATGGGTAAGCGCTTGCTATGTACACCATGTGAAGGGCTTTTGACGGAAAGGGTAAACTTTTTTACATAAGCGCCAAATATGTGATTTTAGCAAAAAACTGTAAATTTGTCTCGTGTTATGGGTAAGCGCTTGCTATGTACACCATGTGAAGGGCTTTTGACGGAAAGGGTAAACTTTTTTACATAAGCGTGAAATATGTGATTTTAGCAAAAAACTGTAAATTTGTCTCGTGTTATGGGTAAGCGCTTGCTATGTACACCATGTGAAGGGCTTTTGACGGAAAGGGTAAACTTTTTTACATAAGCGCCAAATATGTGATTTTAGCAAAAAACTGTAAATTTGTCTCGTGTTATGGGTAAGCGCTTGCTATGTACACCATGTGAAGGGCTTTTGACGGAAAGGGTAAACTTTTTTACATAAGCGCCAAATATGTGATTTTAGCAAAAAACTGTAAATTTGTCTCGTGTTATGGGTAAGCGCTTGCTATGTACACCATGTGAAGGGCTTTTGACGGAAAGGGTAAACTTTTTTACATAAGCGTGAAATATGTGATTTTAGCAAAAAACTGTAAATTTGTCTCGTGTTATGGGTAAGCGCTTGCTATGTACACCATGTGAAGGGCTTTTGACGGAAAGGGTAAACTTTTTTACATAAGCGCCAAATATGTGATTTTAGCAAAAAACTGTAAATTTGTCTCGTGTTATGGGTAAGCGCTTGCTATGTACACCATGTGAAGGGCTTTTGACGGAAAGGGTAAACTTTTTTACATAAGCGCCAAATATGTGATTTTAGCAAAAAACTGTAAATTTGTCTCGTGTTATGGGTAAGCGCTTGCTATGTACACCATGTGAAGGGCTTTTGACGGAAAGGGTAAACTTTTTTACATAAGCGTGAAATATGTGATTTTAGCAAAAAACTGTAAATTTGTCTCGTGTTATGGGTAAGCGCTTGCTATGTACACCATGTGAAGGGCTTTTGACGGAAAGGGTAAACTTTTTTACATAAGCGCCAAATATGTGATTTTAGCAAAAAACTGTAAATTTGTCTCGTGTTATGGGTAAGCGCTTGCTATGTACACCATGTGAAGGGCTTTTGACGGAAAGGGTAAACTTTTTTACATAAGCGTGAAATATGTGATTTTAGCAAAAAACTGTAAATTTGTCTCGTGTTATGGGTAAGCGCTTGCTATGTACACCATGTGAAGGGCTTTTGACGGAAAGGGTAAACTTTTTTACATAAGCGTGAAATATGTGATTTTAGCAAAAAACTGTAAATTTGTCTCGTGTTATGGGTAAGCGCTTGCTATGTACACCATGTGAAGGGCTTTTGACGGAAAGGGTAAACTTTTTTACATAAGCGTGAAATATGTGATTTTAGCAAAAAACTGTAAATTTGTCTCATGTTATGGGTAAGCGCTTGCTATGTACACCATGTGAAGGGCTTTTGACGGAAAGGGTAAACTTTTTTACATAAGCGTGAAATATGTGATTTTAGCAAAAAACTGTAAATTTGTCTCGTGTTATGGGTAAGCGCTTCCTATGTACACCATGTGAAGGGCTTTTGACGGAAAGGGTAAACTTTTTTACATAAGCGTGAAATATGTGATTTTAGCAAAAAACTGTAAATTTGTCTCGTGTTATGGGTAAGCGCTTCCTATGTACACCATGTGAAGGGCTTTTGACGGAAAGGGTAAACTTTTTTACATAAGCGCCAAATATGTGATCATGATTTTAGCAAAACACTGCAAATTTGTCTCGTGTTATGGGTAAGCGCTTTCTATGTACACCATGTGAAGGGCTTTTGACGGAAAGGGTAAACTTTTTTACATAAGCGTGAAATATGTGATTTTAGCAAAAAACTGTAAATTTGTCTCGTGTTATGGGTAAGCGCTTGCTATGTACACCATGTGAAGGGCTTTGACGGAAAGGGTAAACTTTTTTACATAAGCGCCAAATATGTGATTTTAGCAAAAAACTGTAAATTTGTCTCGTGTTATGGGTAAGCGCTTGCTATGTACACCATGTGAAGGGCTTTTGCCGGAAAGGGTAAACTTTTTTACATAAGCGCCAAATATGTGATTTTAGCAAAAAACTGTAAATTTGTCTCGTGTTATGGGTAAGCGCTTGCTATGTACACCATGTGAAGGGCTTTTGACGGAAAGGGTAAACTTTTTTATATAAGCGCCAAATATGTGATTTTAGCAAAAAACTGTAAATTTGTCTCGTGTTATGGGTAAGCGCTTGCTATGTACACCATGTGAAGGGCTTTTGACGGAAAGGGTAAACTTTTTTACATAAGCGTGAAATATGTGATTTTAGCAAAAAACTGTAAATTTGTCTCGTGTTATGGGTAAGCGCTTGCTATGTACACCATGTGAAGGGCTTTTGACGGAAAGGGTAAACTTTTTTACATAAGCGCCAAATATGTGATTTTAGCAAAAAACTGTAAATTTGTCTCGTGTTATGGGTAAGCGCTTGCTATGTACACCATGTGAAGGGCTTTTGACGGAAAGGGTAAACTTTTTTACATAAGCGCCAAATATGTGATTTTAGCAAAAAACTGTAAATTTGTCTCGTGTTATGGGTAAGCGCTTGCTATGTACACCATGTGAAGGGCTTTTGACGGAAAGGGTAAACTTTTTTACATAAGCGTGAAATATGTGATTTTAGCAAAAAACTGTAAATTTGTCTCGTGTTATGGGTAAGCGCTTGCTATGTACACCATGTGAAGGGCTTTTGACGGAAAGGGTAAACTTTTTTACATAAGCGCCAAATATGTGATTTTAGCAAAAAACTGTAAATTTGTCTCATGTTATGGGTAAGCGCTTGCTATGTACACCATGTGAAGGGCTTTTGACGGAAAGGGTAAACTTTTTTACATAAGCGTGAAATATGTGATTTTAGCAAAAAACTGTAAATTTGTCTCGTGTTATGGGTAAGCGCTTGCTATGTACACCATGTGAAGGGCTTTTGACGGAAAGGGTAAACTTTTTTACATAAGCGTGAAATATGTGATTTTAGCAAAAAACTGTAAATTTGTCTCGTGTTATGGGTAAGCGCTTCCTATGTACACCATGTGAAGGGCTTTTGACGGAAAGGGTAAACTTTTTTACATAAGCGCCAAATATGTGATCATGATTTTAGCAAAACACTGCAAATTTGTCTCGTGTTATGGGTAAGCGCTTGCTATGTACACCATGTGAAGGGCTTTTGACGGAAAGGGTAAACTTTTTTACATAAGCGTGAAATATGTGATTTTAGCAAAAAACTGTAAATTTGTCTCGTGTTATGGGTAAGCGCTTGCTATGTACACCATGTGAAGGGCTTTTGACGGAAAGGGTAAACTTTTTTACATAAGCGCCAAATATGTGATTTTAGCAAAAAACTGTAAATTTGTCTCGTGTTATGGGTAAGCGCTTGCTATGTACACCATGTGAAGGGCTTTTGACGGAAAGGGTAAACTTTTTTACATAAGCGCCAAATATGTGATTTTAGCAAAAAACTGTAAATTTGTCTCGTGTTATGGGTAAGCGCTTGCTATGTACACCATGTGAAGGGCTTTTGACGGAAAGGGTAAACTTTTTTACATAAGCGTGAAATATGTGATTTTAGCAAAAAACTGTAAATTTGTCTCGTGTTATGGGTAAGCGCTTGCTATGTACACCATGTGAAGGGCTTTTTGACGGAAAGGGTAAACTTTTTTACATAAGCGCCAAATATGTGATTTTAGCAAAAAAACTGTAAATTTGTCTCGTGTTATGGGTAAGCGCTTGCTATGTACACCATGTGAAGGGCTTTTGACGGAAAGGGTAAACTTTTTTACATAAGCGCCAAATATGTGATTTTAGCAAAAAACTGTAAATTTGTCTCGTGTTATGGGTAAGCGCTTGCTATGTACACCATGTGAAGGGCTTTTGACGGAAAGGGTAAACTTTTTTACATAAGCGTGAAATATGTGATTTTAGCAAAAAACTGTAAATTTGTCTCGTGTTATGGGTAAGCGCTTGCTATGTACACCATGTGAAGGGCTTTTGACGGAAAGGGTAAACTTTTTTACATAAGCGCCAAAATATGTGATTTAGCAAAAAAACTGTAAATTTGTCTCATGTTATGGGTAAGCGCTGGCTATGTACACCATGTGAAGGGCTTTTGACGGAAAGGGTAAACTTTTTTACATAAGCGCCAAATATGTGATTTTTAGCAAAAAACTGTAAATTTGTCTCGTGTTATGGGTAAGCGCTTGCTATGTACACCATGTGAAGGGCTTTTGACGGAAAGGGTAAACTTTTTGACATAAGCTTGAAATATGTGATT
>MU827372.1:66582-76715 GCA_029204205.1 Desmophyllum pertusum
ATCTTATCTGTGTTCTTGGCTTTCTACAAGGATAGTGATTGAATCAGAATTACAACAGTAAAGTGGTCTTTAACTGTTAATTACTAATCACTTTGTTCCTGTCGTAAAAGGATAACAATAATACCTTGTAACATACCGTATGAAACAACTGGATTAACAGGTCTCACAGTAATGTGCTCTTTGAAAACTTGCTTAACTGAATCCCAACAAAGCCAATAACGCAACAGCGCATGCGTAAACTATATTCACACGAGAGACTCACGTGAAATGGTCCATGGTTTTAGTTTCACTGCAGACATTTCATGTTTGCAATAATATTATATGTAGACCTAAAACTAGATAAGATCAGCGCGAAAAGCTTAACAGTAAATTATATATTGTTTTGTATGGAATTTTTTAACAAACCAGCCGTAAATATAAATTGAAACAGCTTTGAAGTTGACATAATGTAGAAGACTCTATGTGGTAAAAAAACGCGCTAACTCAACAACGTATGCCTAAACTAGATTCACATGAGATGCTCACGTGAAATGGAAGTGGTTGTGTTTTCACTGCAGAATTTCGTTCATTGTAAGCTTAGCGGGGAAAGATCATGTACATTTTTAGACAACGCACCTATTTTCATGGTATAACGGTTAGCAAAGTGCTTTAAAAAAGACTGGCTAAAGTCATCAAAAACTACGAAGATCAAGCAGGGAAATTGGAAGGATACAATCTTCTGTTTAGCACATAGAAGAACGCTGCAATATTTAGCAAGAGATTGAAACTTTTTGACGATTTGGTGTATAATAAAAGTCGCATACTACAAAGAACTTCGTCAGCATAATGACTCGATCTGTGAAAATCGAACGCCAACAAAATTATTTTGATGTTTAACAGCTTGGCCGACCGAGATTTTCCACGGCATTAACAGAGCGGCCTTGTGAAAAAATATTTGAAGGATAATAACTACAATAGCCTCCATTTGGCTTCAAAAATATGTTCGGATATTTGTCCTTGGACATTATCTGTTCCTCGAAGCTCACAGTTTTCCTAGAGCGAAGCTAAAGGAAAACTATAAGCTTCGAGGAACAGATAATGTCCAAGGACAATATCCGAGCATAGTTTTGAAGCCAGATCGCAGGCTATCTGTTTATATATTTCATAGTATGCCTAGCATTGCGTGTGTATTATAACTATGTGGCATGTAAGACACCTCGGTATGCAGTTTGACCTCATAAGATCTTTATTCCGGCAACAATAATTTAAACTGTATGATATCCGGCTGTATTCATTTTTTGAAAAGTAGAAAAATAAGAAAAGATGTTTTCAGTCACAGTCGTGATTTTTATTTCTTCCTTATGCTGCCTTTACAGTAAGTACGAACACACTAAACACTAATTTAAGTTCTCTTCAGTCAAGGCAGACATGTCAGCTGTTCGGATATTTTTCACTCTGTAAAATAAAGTGAAACCATTATTAGACTGGGAAAATAGTGCTTTTATAAGAATTGATGTTTTGTAATATGTTATCATAAATTATACTAATGGAAAATGAACTAATTACAAAAAACGCTGGAAATGGGCCAATATTTCGGTTTTATTACAAAAACCTTCCTCAGGGCAACTGAGGAAAAACTTACAGAGCAAACGTTTACATACGCTGTACAAGCTACGTAAGACGCTAAATGTATAACGGTGGTATACACGCTAAAATTACCATATTAAGAGTGTGCGCGAGACAATGTACCAATGATGTAGCGCACGCGCTACATATAAAAGTGTACACGAGACAGTATGCTGCACAAAAAAATCGTCAACCCCAAAGGAGTTAGAGTCTTGAGACGGTAGGCCCACTGGGCTTCCCTTTCCCCAAGAATAAATTCAGTTCGAGCCTTGTCGATAATTACAACCTGTAGCCCTTCATTTTCATGATGAAAAAGATGCTGATATACACGATCTTCCTTTATAGATCTGTCTTCCATGGAGAGATTCCTAAGTGAGTTGAGTTTCGACTCTTACGGTTATTAAACCTAGCTAGTTCTAAACAAGTTGATAGTTGACCCTACATACTGTATCCTACATCGCTTACAAGATATAAGATACGACATGTTCTGAGTTACAATTAAGGTGGAAAATGAAAAATGCAGATAAATTCACACACGTAAAAGTGATGGGGTTAAATCTTGGTATGGTTTAAGTTTGTTTGTGAGGGTGGAGCCGCCGGTGTTCGTCATCAACTGGTCATTTCCATTTCATATCGATGGGATCCGATGTGACCAATATATCAATGAACTTTCATTGATTCTCTTCTTATGCTAACATTTTTGCCGAAATACCGTTTACAACTTTAAGCATATTTCCTTACTCTCTGAGAAGCTTTGGTAACAGCAGATACGTCCCCCACAGTCTGGCATGTTGTACATTTTTGTCATCACCCGAATTACACACGTATTTGCAGGTCCCAGATATTCCATATCCGAGGTAGCAGCTCATCGCCTCTCCCTCTGCCAGATATAAAGCAATTATTTTCAGACATCAGAAAAACTGAAGCACACAAAACATAACGTAACCCCCTTATACAATGATTTAAATGTACCAATTGTATCAACTGTTCCCTAACATATCCAAATACTTCACATATGAAAGACCATCGCAGTTTTGCGAAAAGAAAGCCTGAAAAAAAAATCAGACTTGAACGGGATTATTCAAATACTGCAACCTACCAGGAAACATAAATTAGTACATAATTCATCGTTGTATAATTTCCGTTTTATACCGTACCGCATCTCTGTGGTGCTAATTGGGGAGGCAAGTTGTATTTACATTAGGGCAGCCAAGAAGTTGAACCCGAGAAAATCGTTGCAATTTAAACTACAGTTGGTGAGTTGATCATGGTTAAAATAAACAATCTCAAGAATTCAAAGAATAATAATCATTTTTAAGTCTCACCCGGCTGTTGAAAGCACCACTTAGCGTCTGGTACTGATTCGTCCCAACAACAGGATTTACCCAAACATTCCTCCTTTGTTGTCCCATACTGACCACATTCCACGCGTTCAGAAGGAGCAACAGGGCAAAGTCCATCATAGTCTTGAAATAGAGAGCAAACATTAGAGGAATTGTTAATTAAGTCTTCAGAGGTCTACAAACGCGATTTTATCATGAAACGGACAATTCTTTCACTTATCAGGGAGTCAAGATAAAACAATCTAAAAACGCTATTACATGACTGTTGGCAACAGTCTTAGGCCACTCTCTTAGGATTGTTTTGTCTGGATTTGAAAAGCTTTGATCCAATGTCATGTTTGGTTGCTAAGAATGCTTCCAATATTACGTTGCTTTACATGATCGGTAGACGCAAATGCTTGTAAAAAGTATATCTGTATATACATACATACATACATACATACATTACACTTTATTGAGACTCCCTTATATAGGGCTATTCTGTCACAATGTATAATAAAATAAATAAATTATTTAACTATTTAAGGTCATTCCTTAGTATTGCACTGCGCATCCTTTCTGCGCATAATTTCGTGCGTAATTGGCGCGCGCACATTAAAAACATGGCGGCTTTTTCATTGTGGCTATGCTCGCCAGAGAGGGCAATGATTGTTTTCTCGTAAACGAGCGTGGTGACCTATCATTTTTTTTCGCATATTTAAGTCTAGTAATCATCTTCTTTCTATACAAGGAGTATAGACCAATTCTCAGTGCAGGAAAATTAATAATCACAGAAAACGTGAAAAAGTCCGTGTTTTTTGGTTGATTTTGTAAGGAATTATGAGGTTATTTTTAGACGATTATATCTCTTTCGCGGGGCTGGTGACCTATTCTTTTTATTCTATATTTTGAAACATTACATCACAATGTTTAACTAGGGAACGTTTCAGAAACTTCCCAGTGTAACTTATATAATTGCTAATCCTCTGTTTAAATGTCTTTATATTGTTAACTTGTTTGATGTCCTTTGGTAGATTGTTGTACAGCTTTGCGCCCCGGAAGGCAAAGGTCCGTTGGCCCGCGGCAAGCCTGCATTTAGGTAGATTTAGATCGGAGGTATACCTAGTATTTCTATTGTGTGTGATTGTCATAAATTCATGTGAATTTGCTGCAGAGAAAGCCGTTTTTTGCACTGTGTTACGAAAATCTAAAGTGACAATATGGCAAGTAATATATATATATATATGACATATATCGATTTAACTAATTCTTACATATGCCTCCTTTGAAGAAGCAATACGGGGTGCCGCCAGAAACAGTGTCATCCCAACAGCAGTCTCTTGCCGAGCAGGTTGCTTCATCTATTCCAAGCCATCCGCAATCATATCGGGTTTGGGCATCGATTTCGCAGGTGCCTGTTGGAAATTAAACAAAACAAGCCACTATCAATAAACCCCGGGCAATAAACGTACGCTTGAGTCAGGAATTGTTGTTTATCGTGTTCTTGTCATCGAATTTACTGAAAGGCCTTTTGTGTATGAGATTTTTATATGACTTATCAGTTATATTCCGAAAACGAAGTGATCTTATGGTTTAGGGCGCTGGTGTAACACTGAGGTTCAAGACCTTCATCCTGAAAACTCACGTTTTGTATAGAAATAATGATTCTTATAACCACATTATGTTTATTTGAAATATTTGTTTGTTTTGAGAAACCGAGTCCTTTGAGCTAAGTGGGTAACAACTATAATCATAGATTTACATTCGTTTCTGATATTTACATTTTAGGGTTTAACACATGCAACCCATTTGAGACTAGAAGCTTATTTATAGAACTGAAAAGTGCGGAAATTTGAGGGAGACGCCCTTCATCTTTCAATATCTAGTGGGCTACATGCGCTTGCGCAATACAGATATTTTAGACTTGCAATTTTAGTTTGATAGGTTACATTTTACTGGTCCTTATTATCTGAAAATATCGGTCGATAGCATATTGTCGGTTTGATTTTAATAAATCCGCCTAAAGACGTCGTTTTGACACGTAGGGAGCGGTTTAAAAAAATGAAATTTATATACCTTCGTTTTGTCCCATCACAGCAACTACACCAAAAAGTAACACGAACATCAGAATTTTTTCCATGTTGCTGGGCTGACACTGGAAGAAGTAACTGTATTAGTTTTGTCTATTTTATTGTACAGCATAACGTAATAATAGATTAAAGAAGAAAATATAGCCTTTGTTAGTTTTTTTTTTCGTCCACACGCACTCCATATTTGAAATGTTATAACAGAAGTAAATTTATTTCTTTGCGCAAAAAAGTCAGACTCAGGTAAAGAAGTACAGTATTTCAGAGCGAGATAATACCTTTGAGGGAAAGGAGTATAAATGAAAAGAATGCGGCGAAGAGTTAGCTCAGAGTGCACAAAGGAAAACTTCGACAGAAAAAAATTAATTTTGAATTTTGTGTTAGTTATTGAGCTTTCGAATGTAGTGTGATCAGAGAGATTGTTAGCAATGTTTAACACGCCTTTAGTACAGATTATCTAAGTGAAACATGTGATACGAAAATCATGAATTTTTCCTCCATCTTGCTGGGTTGTCGAGAGTTTAATCTATTTTAAAATTTAGTAAAACGTAATTAGGAGAGAACAAAGAACAAAAAGCCGCCTATGTTTTACAGTCCTCACATTTTATTAGAATTACGCTATTGGACTGAAACGCCTTTGGTAAATGTCTTTGTTTGTGCAAAGTATCAGGCAGAATGTATTTCAACATGCTCTCCCTTGTACTGAGCAAGTCAACGCCAGATGTTAACAGGCTGTGGTTGGACAACAATAATGAAACAGGTGTGCTCTCGGCAAGGATCGTGATTGAATCGGAATTACGAAAGTACGTGTTCTCTAACTTCTTCGTTCCTATCGTCAAAGAATAATAATAATAATATCATATAACATACCGTATGAAACCACTGGATTAACAGGTCTTCTCACTCACAGTAATGTGCTCTTTGAAAAACTTGCTCAACTGAGTTGCGTTAAGAGAATAGCTTTTGTTTTAAGGTGTAAATGATTATTGACAGAATAATAACCACTACCAACAGAGCCAATCAGCGAGGGCAGAAAACAATTAGGACTATATGCTAACAGGGGAAAAGCATGCTTTAAATCAACACGCATGCCTAAACTAGATTGACATGAGATGCCCACGTGAAATGGGAGTGGTTGTGGTTTCACTGCAGACTACATTTTTGCAATAATATTATATGTAGACCTAAAACTGGGTAAATCAGCGTGAAAAGCTAAACAGTAAGTGATATAATGTGTGTGGAATTTTTTTCTAGCAAACCAGCGTAAATGTAAATTGTAACAGCTTTGAAGTTAACATAACGTAGAAGTGAGATCCAATTGTTTTAACGATTGGAACTCCATTGGTAACAGTTTAACACACGAAACATTTTAATTGGAACAAGCCTCCGAGCAAGTGCTTAAAATACTGACTAAAGTCATGGAAAAATACGAAGATCATGCAGGGAAATTGGTCTGAGCGGACACTCACGTACGCTGCGGACAGCTCTACTTACGGCCACCTTGACTGACAAAACCCCGTTTGAACTCTCATACAAACTCTGTATTTATTCCCCCATTCCCGTAAGTGGCCATTCCTGTAAGCGGAGCCGCGGGACACACTTTCGAGGGGTACGAACAACTGTAATGTCAATTACAAACTTTTGTTGTAAACCTGCGAATCAGGCCAATATTTGCGCGTCCTTACATTCTCTTTACGGCGTCTCACGCTAGCGCGACCACGGTAAAGAACGTCAAAGCAAAAGTAAAAAGAACAGAAGCGCACAGATCCAGGAAAAATTCGGCCTTGGAGATTACTTCAGGTTAATTTGTCTGCGGTGGGCACTAGTTAATGTGCCCGTATCTGTGGCCTACTCAGAATAATACGATATTTTGCAAGTAAGTCATGACCAACAAAACGCATAAATACCGTTTACTTGCGAGCGGTACACGCCTCCCGTAAGCGGCCACTATCCCTTTATACAGTTAGCCGGCCTCTTTCGAGTGATCGTTCCTGCTTCGACTAGTATTTATGCCTTGGTAACGGAATGAATTACGCAAACAAATTTTTATTGCAAACAAGGCCTCCTAAGCAAGGTGCTTAAACATACTGACCAAAGTCTACTCATCAAACATGCGAAGATCATGCAGGGAAACTGGAAGGGTTCAATCTTCTGTGTAGTCACTAGGCTCACACAGAAGAGCGATGCAATATTCAGCCGATATATAAATAAGTTGTCAGTTATTCAAATCGCCCCTGATTCTTTGATGCCTCTTCCAGCGCCCAATTTCAAATTTGGTGACCGGGCTAAAGTTTGGCTGAAATTCGTCAGGTAATCGCAACAAAATTCCAGCCCCCTAACCGGGCTGAAATTCGCCATGTAATCACCCCCTTATTGAAGAGAGATCCAATTGTTTTAAACGATTGGGACTCGATTGGTAACGGTTTAACAGACGAAAAAATTTCAATTGGAAAAAGCCTCCGAGCAAAGTGCTTATAATACTGACTAAAGTCAAGGAAAAATACGAAGATCTTGCAGGGAAATTGGAAACATACAAAAACTAAACAGTAGAGCGACATAATGTTGTGTATGGAATTTTTCTAGCAAACCAGGGTATATAAATATCACTGAATTGAAACAGCTTTGAAGTTGACATAATGTGAGGTCCAATTGTTTTAACGATTGGGACTCCATTGGTAACGGTTTAACAGACGAAAAATTTTAATTGGAAAAAGCCCCCGAGCAAAGTGTTTATAATACTGACTAAAGTCATGGAAAAATACGAAGATCTTGCAGGGAAATTAGAAGCATACAATCTTCTGTGTAGTCACATTGAAGAATGATGCACTATTTAGCAACAAACTGAAACTATTTGACGGTTTGGTTTATAACAAAAGTCGCATTTAAAAGATCGCAGGCATGAAAACAAAGAACATAATTAGCATAATGGACTTTATCTCTGAAAACATATACATGTGTATCGAACACATAAATTGTCAAACGAGACAGTCAAAGACTTTCCGACAACAAATGGCTATTTTTCACTCCAGTCGAAACTTTTTTCTTCTTTTAATAAACACAATTATTGATCGTAACTTTTAGTTATTTCTTTACATACTAGTTTTACTTTTAATATTCAACTGACGACACCCTAAACATGCAAGTTCTCCTTTGATCGCTCGAGATAGACAGCTAACGAGCAGTTCGTAGGGACGTCAATGACGCGTAGGGGCGTCAATGACGCGTGTGGGCGTCAATGACTCGTAGGGGCGTCAATTGACGCGTAGGGGCGTCAATGACGCGTAGGGGCGTCAATGACGCGTAGGGGCGTCCATGACGCGCAGGGGCGTCAATAACGCGGAGGGGCGTCCATGACGCGTAGGGGCGTCAATGACGCGTAGGGGCGTCAATGACGCGTAGGGGCGTCAATGTCGCGTAGGGCGTCAATGACGCGTAGGGGCGTCAATGTCGCGTAGGGGCGTCAATGTCGCGTATGGGCGTATATGACGCGTAGGGGCGTCAATGACGCGTAGGGGCGACAATGACCTGTAGGGGCGTCAATGACGCGTATGGGCGTCAATGACGCGTATGGGCGTCAATGACGCGTAGGGGCGTAAATGACGCGTAGGGGCGTAAATGACGCGTAGGGGCGTAAATGACGCGTAGTGGCGACAATCACGCGTAGGGGTGTCAATGACGCGTAGGGACGACAATCATGTGAAGGGGCCTCAATGACGCGTAGGGGTGTCCTTGACGCGTAGGGGCGTCAATGACGCGTAGGGGAGTCAATGACGCGTAGGGACGTCAATGACGCGTAGGGGCGACAATCATATGTAGGGGCGTCAATGACGCGTAGGGGCGTCAATGACGCGTAGGGGCGTCAATGACGCGTAGGGGCGTCAATGACGCGTAGGGGCGTCAATGACGCGTAGGGGCGTCAATGACGCGTAGGGGCGTCAATTGAACGCGTAGGGGCTGTCCATGACGCGCAGGGGTCGTCAATGACGCGAAGGGGCGTCCATTACGCGTAGGGGCGTCAATGACGCGTAAGCGTGGCGTCAATGACTCGTTAGGGGCGTCAATGGACGCGTTAGTGGCCGTCCATGACGCGTAGGGGCGTCAATGACGCGTATGTGCGTATATGACGCGTAGGGGCGTCAATGACGCGTAGTGGCGACAATGACCTGTATGGGCGTCAATGACGCGTATGGGCGTCAATGACGCGTATGGGCGTCAATGACGCGTATGGGCGTCAATCATATGTAGTGGCGTCATTGACGCGTAGGGGCGTCAATGACGCGTAGTGGCGTCAATGACGCGTAGGGGCGTCAATGACGCGTAGGGACACCAATCATGCTTAGGGGCGTCACTGACGCGTATGGGCGTCAATGACGCGTAGGGGCGTCAATGACGCGTAGGGGCGTCAATGACGCGTAGGGGCGTCACTGACGCGTAGGGGCATCAATGACGCGTAGGGGCGTCAATGACGCGTAGGGGCGTCAATGACGCGTAGGGGCGTCAATGACGCGTAGGGGCGTCAATGACGCGTAGGGGCGTCAATGACGCGTGCGGGGCGTATGGCGTCAATGAGCGTAGGGGCGTCAATGACGCGTAGGGGCGTCAATGATGCGTAGGGGCGTCAATGACGTGTAGGGGCGTCAATGACCTGTAGGGGCGTCAATGACCGTAGGGGTGACAATGACCTGTAGGGGCGGTCATGACGCGTAGGGGCGTCAATGTCGCGTATGGGCGACAATCATGTGTAGGGGCGTGAATGACGCGTAGGGGCGACACTCATGTGTAGGGGCGTCAATGACGCGTAGGGGCGACAATCATATGTAGGGGCGTCAATGACGCGTAGGGGCGTCAATGACGCGTAGGGGCGTCAAGGACGCGTAGGGGCGTCATGACGCGTATAGGCGTCCATGGACGCGTAGGGGCGTCAATGACGCGTAGGGGCGTCCATGACGCGTAGGGGCGTCAATTACGCGTAGTGGCGACAATCCGCGTAGGGTGTCAATGACGCGTATGGCTCCAATGCCGTATGTGGCCTCAATGACGCGTATGGCGAAAGGAGCCGTGGGGGCGTCAATGACGCGTAGGGGCGTCAATGACGCGTAGGGGCGTCCCATGACGCGTA
>MU827372.1:83722-203634 GCA_029204205.1 Desmophyllum pertusum
GCGTAAATGACGCGTAGGGGTCGTCAATGACCGGTAGTGGCGGTACAATGACGCGTAGGGGTGTCAAATGGAACGCGTAGGGGCGGACCAATGCCCTGGAAAGGGGGGCGTCAATTGGACGGCGTAAGGGCGGTCCATGACGCGTAAGGGGCGTTCAATGGACGCGTTAGGGCGCGTCCAATGACGCGTAGGGGCGGTCATATTGGTGGGGGGGACGCGTAGGTGGGTCGTTCAATTTCGCGTGTATGGCGTCAATGGGAACGCCGTAGGGGCGTCAAATGACGTCGTAGTGGGCGACAATGACCTTGTAGGGGCGTTCAGATGACGCGTAGGGTGCGTCAATAACGGCGTAGTTGCGACAATGAACGCTGTAAGGGGCGTCAATGACTCGTAGGGGCGTCACTAGCACGCGTATGGTCATCGATTTCGCGTATGTGGCGTCAATGGGGAAACGCGTAGGGGGGCGGTCAATGACGCGTAGTGGCGTCCCATGGACCCCGTAGGGGCCTCCATTGACGGTGATAGGGGCTTAAATGGGGACGGGCCGTATGTGGCGACAATCACGCGGAGGGGCGTCAATGACCGCGTTGGGACGACAATTGACGGCGTTAGGGGGTCAAGATGCGTGTGGCGACAATGACACGCGTAAGGGGCGTTCAATGACGGCGTAGTGGCGGGACAATGATCTGTAGGGGGCGTTTCAATGGTACGCGTAGGAGCGTTCATTGGGATCGGATCGGGAACATTTCGCTCGACACCATTTTGTACTGAATTTATTAATCCAAATGCACTTCAGCTTAAAAACACTAAAAAAAACTGATAGAAATGTTTGGGTTTTCTTACCCTAGACGATCTGACTGACTGACTGAACCGACTGACCTGACTTGAGCTCTCAACAAGGCAGGTAAACAGAAATAAACATCCGGGGGGACTAAGGAACAAGCAAAAACAATTGGACAACACCAAATCTTAACACCAAAAGGGCGTTCGATTAAAGAAACAAAAATAAAAAACCAAATATGTTTACATACTAAATAGGTTCAGACCCAAACATGAGAGGGGACTTCTTATGAGGGGGAACGTCCGTAGATGTTGGTCCCCCCACGCAGAGAGTCAGAGTCTAGGGGAATCAGGAATAATCGGGGAAATATTTTAACAAATAAAGAAGCCAAAGCCAAAAGCCTGTCATAAAAACACGACGGGAATTGTCCCGTTCCGAAGTTCAAAAACACAAACAAAGGGGAACTGGGCCATCTAGTCTACCTATTGTTTCAAATTACACGTCATATTAAAAAAAATAATCCCATCATTTTCAGAAAACGATCGCATGAAAAATGTAGTAAGTTCACCAAGTTTGGTTATGTTACATGACATTAGTACCAAACCAGGCTGTGAGCTGTCAAAGGGTCGCGCCTTAAAAATTTCCATACAAAAACGTCTTTCTAATTCAGAGATGGGCTCCCCCGAAAAAACCATACAAAAGTAATTTAATTTTTTCTGCTTTGGGAAAGCCTTATTACATGGTTGCAACATCTAACGAAAACATCTTTCAAAAACTTGGTAAAACTGAACTAATATTTAATTGTGATCTTTCTAGTTACGGGCTCTAATTTCTAGATTAAATTTTAAAATTTAAAACCAAAAACTTTTTTTTTTTGTTTTTTTTTTTTTTTTCCCCCCCCCCGTCCCCAGTTCTCCCATTTGAACTTCGGGAAGTGGTCAATTTGGTGAACACGAGAGAGCTATTAATTTCTCAAGTGGTTCCTCAAACTTCCCGCCGTGTTTTTATGACAGTATAGTATTAAATGCCATGGCTTTGGGGCTTCTTTTATTGTGCTTATAAAAATATAGAATTAACGCACGCGAAAACGGATAACACACACGCACTTTTTTCTGTGTTTTATTACTCTGATAAAACAACTATGTTTTTTTACCAAATTCAGAAAAAACCGGCGGGGCGCAACTTTAAATTCCAGGTCTATATGTTTAAATCATAGGTAGGGGGGCCCTAGCAACTCCATGTGTAATTATAAAACTATTTGGTAATGTAAGGGGACACCTCGGTATGGCAGGTTTTTCACCTCCATAAGGATTTTTAAAAACTGTATGATGTCAGGCCGTATTTCATTTTTTTAATAAAAAAGTAGGGAAAAACAAGAAACAGGATGGTTTTCCATCACCAGTCGGTAATTTTTATTTTTTCCTTATGCTTGCCTTTACAGTAAGTACTAACGACACTAAACGCTAATTTTAAGTTTTTCTTCATGTCAAGGCTAGACATGTCAGCTGATTTCGGTGCATCTTCTCACTGCTGTAAAATAAAGTAAAATAATTATTAGACTGGGAAATAATGCTTTTATATGAATTGATGTTTTGTGATATTTTATCATAAAGTATACACCTAATGCATAAATGGCCGCCCTGCAATTTGAAAATCAAAGTACCCCTTGTAACCCCCCTTGTGTCACACTATTGCGCACTGGAGGTATGAAGCTTTGGAAAAAGTAGTCACGCGAGTAACATGAATATCTGAGGTTTGCGTGATTCACGGAGCCAAAGGGATCGAATAGCGCGCTATAAAGGTCACAGCCAGATTGAGCACACTATTTTTGCAACAAGGATGTTGCCTGCATTCGTCTTTGCTTTCCAAAATATTATATTTTCGATGTGATTCCTGTAATAAGCCCAATACGCTTGAAAGGCACTGTTGGCCGAGTTGGGGTCCGGGGTGAATCACCGACAATAGAAAGCTCTGAACAGGTATTCCTGTGCTAACAAAGGAAAGTTAACAAAATATGCCTTACAAAAAATGAGAAAAATGCATCGATCGACCACATTACCTTCGTGTCACGTGACTTATCACGTGACATAAGGTACAAATTTATTGTCTGTAACTAGCAAGAATTTAATGACAAGAAAGATAATGTCGAAATGAGTCATTATGTGTAGTTTTAATGCCATTTTCTTATTTGAGGAGAAGTTATTGGCATTTCAATATTGACAAAAATATGAAAACGAGGCTAGTTAGGACAGGTTGTATTTTCCGAAACAAATGTCTTAAATTCTTAAACTCAGGCAATCTTGGTATGGTTAAGTTTGTTTTGTGAGGTCGGAGCCGCCGGTGTTCGTCATCAACGAGTCATTTCCATTTCATATCGATGGGATCCGATGTGACCAACATATCAATGAACTTTTTTTTGATCTCTTCAAAGGATTTATGCTAACATTTTTGCCGAATACCGTTTACAACATTTAGCATATTTGCTTACTATTTTCGAAGCTTTTGTAACAGCAGATACGTCCCTGACAGTCTGGCATGTAGTACATTTTGTTATAGCCCGGATCACACAGGTATTTGCAGGTCCCAGTTGAATATTTGAGGTAGCAGCTCTTCGGCTCCTCCTCTGCCAGATATAAAGCATTTACTTTCAGGCAACATAAAAACTGGAGAGCACAAAAAATAACGTAACCTAAAATTTAATTCAAATGTACCAAGTGTATCACTGACTGTTCTCTAACATTCTATTGTAACCTGCCAGGGGAACATAAATTAGTACATAATACTCACCTCAATGTATAATATCCATGTCATACCGCAGTGTAAAGTACCCTCCTAATATTTATCCCTGTGATGCTAATTTGGGAGGCTAATTAACAAGTTGGATATTACATTAGGGCAGTCGAGAAGTTGACCCAGGAACAATCTTGTTTAACTCTTGGTGGGTTGATACATTTGTATGCATGATTAAAATAAAATTAAAAAATCACGGATTCAAAATGTGTCATGAAATACACTCACCCGGCTGGTTAAAGCACCACTTAGCGTCTGGTACTGATTCGTCCCAACAACAGGATTTGCTCAGACATTGTTCCTTTGTTATCCCAACATAACCACAGTCCACGCGTTCCGAAGGAGCAACAGGACAAAGTCCATCATAGTCTAACAGTAGAGAGCAAACATTTAGGGAACTGTTCAATTTTTGATAATATTAAAAGCATTTATTTATACACGATAGGATTAAAGCAGCATAGCTGATGTGGTCGTGTCATAAGTTAAAAATTACAACTGAAAATTTAAAATTACAATCTAGATCAATCGAAAAGAGTAAAATCGTCTAATATATTAGAATTAATTATGTTACAAAGATCTACAAAGGTGCAAAGTTTTATCGCGCTTTTATCATAAACGCACAATTATTTCACTAAATAAGGGGATCTGTTCAACTTTTATATTAATATGAGAAATGCAGTAAAGATAAAGAATATAGAAACGCTGTGATGGTCAAAAGTCTTGGGCCACTCTTTTAGGATTATTTTGTTTGGGCACAATAATCTGAAGAGCTTTAATCCAATGTCAGTCATGTTTGGTTCACGTTGCTTTATACGTTCGGTAGACGCAAAGGCTTGATTGTCAATAAAATCAAACTAAAAAGTATATCTGACAGGAGATTAAAACTGAAACTGTCATAAATTTACTGTGGAGAAAACCTTTCTTACTTGGTTGTTTCAACAGTTAACTTAATTAATTCTTACATGTGTCAAAGTTAAAGTAGCAATACGGAGTGCCGCCAGAAACATTGCTATCCCAACAGCAGTCTCTCGCCAAGCAGGTTTCTTCATCTATTCCAAGCCATCCGCAATCATATCGGGTTGTCTGATCGGCACAGCTGTCTGTTGAAAGTTAAACAGTAAACCGACATGTTAATCTGTCGTACGTAGGAGGCTATCAGTGTTCTTGGTTGTGTTTTCACTAGACAAGTTTGACTAGTTAAAGCGAAAAAAGTCCGGAAGCGCAGTGAAAACACTTTGTTCTGTGTTTAACGAGTTAAAAATGCAAGCTGTTTTCACTATTCAAAACAAGGGATTATCGCGCCTTGATCGCCGGAAATCGCGACCAAGTTATACTACCTCGCGAGATGGTATAACTTGTCCTGCTAAATGCCGCAGCCAATCGCATTGCGTATAGTGACAGATGCTACCGCTATTATTTGCCAGACGCGCCCCTAATCACCAAAGAACAACGGCTACCCGCTTTTCCACGGTGATTCCTTCACGAGAATTTTATTCTGCCGGGCCAGCTGAGGACCAACGAGGCCACAAATGTGTTCGAAAGTATCCCTGCTTACCCTGAAGTGCTCGCACCACAGATGATTTCGGTAATTGCGTTTACGGCAATAAGCCGATTGTTCTGCTGTTGGATTGCCAGGGATACAACATTTCATCGCATACTCCTCTTTGTAGAGACATTAAACGCATCCTCTGAATGAAACTCCTTCTCCTTCGCAAGAATACAGCGAGAATCAAGACAAGAGAAGTCATTACAAGCGCTTCGTCACCCGCCATTTTTTTTAATTGCGCGCTTTGTAATTTGAACGGATAACTTAGTAGCTTAAATTTTACCGTGAAAACAGTTAGTCACGTTTCACTAGTAAAGTCGGTCTGTAAACAAACACCTAAAAAGAATGTTCAGCTAGTAATCGGCCTAGTGAAAACACAACCCTTATCATCGAAAGCCTTTTTGCGTCTGAGACATGATTATGGGGCTTATTTTCAGATGTGTATCAGTTGTTCCGAAGGCGGCGTGGTCTAATTGTTTGGGGCGCAGGTGTAACAATGAGGCTCAAGCCTCCATCACGACACTAACTTATCAGTAGTCCTGAGTTCAATTCCTCGGTCGCGCTTTGTAATAATAACTGAGTGATACGTGGGAAAATAAAGTATCTTATCTTATCTTATCTTATGACGATAGCAAATTGGCGGTTTATCAGAAGTCTTTATATGCTAAGAAGTGAAATTTATATACCTCCATCTTGTCCCATCACAGCAACTACACCAAAAAGTAACACGAACATCAGAAATTTTTCCATGTTGCTGGCTGTCGATAGCAGAAGTAACTGTATTATTTTTTTCTCAGTTTTATTATAGCATAACAACGTAATAATAGATTAAAGAACGAAATATCGCCTTTGTTAGCTTTTGTTCGTCCACACGCACTCCATATTTGAAATATTAACATAAGTAAATGTATTTCTTTGCGCAAAACAAGTAAGGCCCAGTTCAGACGCCGTACTTCACATGAGCCGAATCGAATTCGATGAATTAAGTTCATGTGAAGTACGGCGTCTAAATCAATTCGAAACGGCTGATTGAATTCGGATCGGCTCAGCCGTTCTTCCCGCCTGGCTCCAGCCGGGAATAACGGCTGTGGACCGGCTTTGATTCAGACGCCGAACTTCACATGAGCAGAAACAAATGCATGAATTATTATAATGTATTTTTCAATATAACAGCAATTTTCCCCTATTAAATTAAGTTCCGCTGAATTAAGCTCGGCGTCTGAATCAATTCAGTCGGTCTAAATTAATTTGGGTCGGTCTAAATTCGAATTTGATTCGGCTCATGTGAAGTACGGCGTCTGAACTGGGCCTTAGTTAGACTTAGGCAAATATTTCAACCTGTCTCTATAGCTCTGAGGAATAGAAATAAATACGACAACAAATATCATCTTGAATTCAAAGGACGAATTTGTCCGCAGATTGTTTTATCAGTTAGCTATTCACGATCGGGTAAATATCTATATATATTCTATAGTCATACAAAAACCAAACGGAAAAGCTTCTGCTCAAAATAGATAACATGTTGTCTTGTAAAGCACAACCAGGGTTCAGTCTAGCTCTTAGATTTGCACGAGAAGCGTACATCATGAAAGTCATAGGATTGTAGCTAACCAAGTACAAACTTCCATGCATAGGATTAGGAACTTCTCACGGGTTTTTTTGGGATCATGGCCAGCACTACAGCAGACACTAGACTCACGCCAGTTAGAAGGTTTTGTAAATTATTGGGTGATTTTTGGGTATGTTTGGGAGGAAATAGTTTTTCTCAAAGGAGTTGTAAAATTTAGGGAAATAAGAAATATTGAAGATTTAATGTAGTTTTAATATTAGAATTTGAAGTTAAAAATTAGTAGATGGACACCAACAGTTGTTGATGATACCCATGTGTGGGTATCACTGTCTGTTGGTGTTCCAAAAATCATTTTCTTTCTTATATTCCTTCTTTAAACCTCTTAAAATTTCATTGAAATTCACGTGTACCCCCGCCTTAAACTCCTGGGAGTCGTTTAAGGGTAAAACACAAATATAAGATACTCGGTCAGTATTTCAGAGCGAGATAATTCCTTTCAGGGAAAGGAGAATAAATGAAAAGAATGTGAACAGTGAACAAAAGGAAAAAATGAATTTCGAATTGTTTTGTTAGGTCCTGAGTTTTGAGAGAATGTAGTTTGATCAGAGAGATTGTTAGCAATGTTTAACACGCCTTTAGTGCAGATTATCTAAGTGAAAAAATGTAACAAGAAAATCATAAATTTTTCCTCCATCTTGCTGGGTGTCGATAAAAGGAAGAGTTTTAATCTATTTTGAAATTTAGTAAAACGTAATTAAAAGAGAACAAAGAACAAAAAGCCGCCTTTGTTTTACAGTCCTGCATTTGATTAGAATTACGCTATTGGACTGAAATGACTTTGGTAAATGTCTTTATTTGTGCAAAAGCACCAGACAGAATGTATTTCAACATGCTCTACAGAGCAAGTCAACGCCAGATGTTAAAAGGCTCTGGCTGGACACCGATTCAGTATGAAACAGGTGTGCCCTCGGCTTTCATCAAGGATCGTGATTGAATCAGAATTACGAAAGAAAAGTAGTCTCTAACTTCTTCAATTCATTCCTAACGTCAAAGGATAATAATAATATCATATAACATACCGTATGAAACCACTGGATTAACAGGTCTTCTCACTCACAGTAATGTGCTCTTTGAAAACTTGCTCAACTGAGTTGCGTTGAGAAAATAGCTTTTGTTTTAAGGTGTAAATGATTATTGACACGAAATAATAACCATTACCAACAGAGCCAATCAGCAAAGTCAGAAAACAATTAGGACTATATGCTAACAGGGGAAAAGCATGCTTTAACTCAACACGCATGCCTAAACTAGATTGACATGAGATGCCCACGTGAAATGGGAGAGGTTGTGGTTTCACTGCAGAAATTACATTTTTGCAATAATATTATATGTAGACCTAAACCTGGTAAGATCGGCGTGAAAAGCTTAACAGTAAATGATATACTGTTTTTTATGGAATTGTTCTAGCAAACTAGCATAAATATAAACTGAAACAGCTTTGAAATTGACATAATTTAGAAGAGAGATCCAATTGTTTTAACGATTGGGACTCGATTGGTAACGGTTTAACACACGAAAAATTTAATTGGAAAAAGCCTGCGAGCAGAGTGCTTATAATACTGACTAAAGTCATCGAAAAATAATAATAATATTAATAATATTTATTATTTCTATGGCGCAAATTTTAGTTGCAAAAAATACGAAGATCATGCAGGGAAATTAGAAGCATACAATCTTCTGTGTAGTCACATTGAAGAATGTGCAATATTTAACAACAAACTGAAACTATTTGACGACGGTTTGGCTTATAAAATTGTTGCATTTAAAAGATCGCAGGCATACAACAAAGAACTTCATTAGCATAATGTCACGATCAGTAAAAACCGATTTATAGAACGTAAATTGTCAAACGTGAAAGTCTCAATTGCTTTGTATCGCGGGTTGTATCGCCATTTCTCTGTCATTAATCAGCTCAAGGTTAAAATAAAATAGTTTTAATCCAACTTCTTATTTCATGAGCTAATTTTAGTTGCAAAAGTATTGTCGAGTCTTATCTTAATCATCCCAATGTTTTTCTGTTAATTGATTCTCGTGCCGAGCTGAATAAATTAACCCTTTCATGTTCAATATATTTTAAAATAAAATATCAATAAATTTATTTCAGTGGTAGCGTGATTATTCGCAAGTAATAATATCAAAACAATCATTCATAAGAATATAATGAAGATTTTCATCATTCTCGTCATATGTCTTTCTATAGAAACGTTTTATTGGATGGTTCTTCAGTTCAATAGATGAATTGGTTTATAAATTTAAAGAGGCAGTTTTAAACGTTAAAGGAAAATTCCAAGTCCTTAAACATGAAGTTCCGGTATAAAAGAGGCCTGGCCTGGCCATTCTCACACCTAGTTGTCGATCAACCGTCAAAGCGTAAACAGCTGGCAAACAACCCGCGCTTTTTGTACGACCCTTACTGATAACATATGTTGTATTTTTTCTAAAAATGTTCTGTTAAACATTAGCAAGTTATATCTTACTTTTTTTATTGATATATTCTGGTTTCATGAGATTTTGAAGCATGTTTAGTTTGCAGGACGCTTCACTCAACAACGTGCCACGACTGCAATAGCACAAATTTGCATTTCGCACCCAAAAGGTGTGAAATGTGGAATAATCGTGACCACGTGGCGAAATAACATTCAGAATTAAAATATAACTCATATGTCGAAAAGCAGCCTAAAGAGTTACTTCAAATGACGGATAAGAACAGGTTCTCTACTGTTGTTAAAATTTACTAATATATCAACCAATTCAGCTGGTAAAAATAATTTCATGGAAGGTCGCACGTATCGACACGTACGACACAGCGGCAAAATGAGTGCGCGTGCGCCAACCTGCTCGCTCATTTCCATACAAACATAATGGCGGCAATTCAAAATTCCCGGAATTTGTTTTCATTTCGCTGGGATAAGGCCGTCACGGAACAGATAAGGTTTTTACCTTGAAAACAATTCCGAGAGAGACTCTTCTTTCACATATCTTTTTTAGCAAACTAATTATCTTTTCCACAATAGTGAATTTATCGCTCGAAGTCGAGCGATCGTAAGTGAAACACGAAAACATAGCTCAAAGAGTTCATGTTTCACTTACGATCGCTCGACTTCGAGCGATAAATTCACTATTGTGGAAAAGATAATTAGTTTGCTAAAAAAGATATGTGAAAGAAGAGTCTCTCTCGGAATTGTTTTCAAGGTAAAAACCTTATCTGTTCCGTGACGGCCTTATCCACGCGAAATGAAAACAAATTCCGGGAATTTTGAATTGTCGCCATTATGTTTGTATGGAAATGAGCGAGCAGGTTGGCGCACGCGCAGTCATTTTGCCGCTGTGTCGACACGTACCTGACACGTTCAGGCATGCGCAGTGAAAATGCCACCAAATGGTTATGTATAAAGTAAAAATTTGATCAATCCAAAAAACATCATGCCATGTGTATCCTTCCAGAGAAACCGAAACAATCATAAAAACAACTGGATTTTATACGCGCCCAATTTTCGGTTTTATGAAAAAAACCTTCCTCAGGGCAACTGAGGAAAACAAACGAAGTAAACGTTTACATAGAAGCTCGCGTGAGATGCTAATTGATAATAGAAAACTGCACGTGTTATACCTGATAGCTATAGATACAAAGTAATTACGGTAAAGTAAAAATAAGTAAGTAAAAATTCGGAATACAGTCGAAGCTCTCTAAGCGGACACTCTCGTAAGGGGACAACTCTACTTACAGCCACCTTGACAAAAACCTTGTTTGAACGCCAGCTCGTACAAACTCTGTATTTACACATCCTCGTAAGCGGCCAGCTCGGTTGCGGACACTTTTTCTGCTTCCCGAAGGTGTCCGCTTACGGGAGCTTCGACTGTACAGCTGAAGAACTGTATAATTATCAACTTTTGTTCTTTCAACTCCGCCACTGCCTGGGATGTTAAAAATCACTTGCCACAGCAACATGTATCAACAAAAGTTTAAAAAAATAGCACGGCAAGTCGGATAATTATAAAGAAAGATGCCCATCAGATTTGTGGGGTCTCGGCTATTACGCCATGATTCTCAAAATCACGAGTTTGCTGGCTAGAGTGAGTGACAAGCAGTGAAGTAGTGATTTAATTTGATTTTTGAGAAATAAGGTATTGGCGATCTTTGTTTACGCGCGTTCAGCGTTGATGTCTTCATTTATTGCATACTGATGTATCGAAAATTAAATTTAGTATGGCAAGCATAAAGAAGCAACACATTTTCTATGGACTGTGCCATTTTCAGTAACTGTGGCAAATATGAGAATAATACATTGTTTTGTCGAACGAAATATTTCCTTTTGACAAAATATGAGTTGATATGAGTTGCCACACAGTCATACAAACAGCTGTAAATGTTCAACTTTCGAATAAATCGAACGGTTTAACATAACACAACACCTCTCCACTGAGAGAACAGATGAAATATATTTTAAAATTTAAAATAGTTTTCCGTTTAGAATCCGTTTTTAGAGGGAGAGGGAGAGAGAGAGAGAGAGAGAGAGAGAGAGAGAGAGAGAGAGAGAGAGAGAGAGAGAGAGAGGGAGAGTACGCATGAAATAAGTTGTAGAGTGGGCTTAGTACAGATTTTGGTCCACGCAGGGATCAGATCAGAGATTATGAATATCGGAAACAATACCGCATCGCACCGCCTATATGACATTCAGTCGAAGTATAAGGCCTATATATTTAATAATAATATTCAATGGACTGTATTCATTGGAAAAAGAAAAAGAAAATGTTTTCCATCACAGTCGTAATTTTTATTTCTTTCTTTCACAGCATGCTGCCTTTACATTTTATACCGTAAACACATTTTTAAAAGTTCTTCTTCAGTCGAGGCAGACATGTCAGCTGTTCGGGCATTTCTCACTCTGTAAAATAAAGTGAAATCATTATTAGACTGGAAAATAATGCTTTTATAAGAATTGATGTTTTGTCATATAGACTAATGGGAAACGAGCAATGCAAATAAGTCACAGTTTAAGTAAAAGTAAAGGTGTGGAATCTTGGTATGGTTAAGTCTTTGCAAGGGGTTTGGTAGGGCTGCCGCCGGTGTTATTAACAGTTTGATGTTAATGGTAGGATCCGCATTTCGATTACAATTTTTCTTTCTGAATGGTACACGTCGACTCGAGCCAGGCATTTCAGACATGGCTGTCGTCTTTTTCTTTTTAGAGGATTACCAACATGAAAGTATTAGGTTCGATCTCTTCGAAGGTTTCATGCTAGAAATGTTTGCCAAATAAAGAATATTGACTTACTATTAGTAACAGCAGATGCGTCCCTTGCATTCTCCCTTTCCGTACGCTTTGCTTTCGCCCGGATCACACACATATTTGCAAGTCCCAGACACGCCATGGTAGATATAGCAGCCAATCGGCTCCTCCTCTGCCAGATATAAAGCATTTATTTTCAGTCGTCAGAAACAGTGAACCGCACAAAACATAACGTATATACTAACCCTTCAATTAATTAAATCATAGTTAATAGACTGGGTCCCCTCGACTAACTATGATTAAATGTACCAATTGTATGAACTGTTCTCTAATATATATTGAGATACTGTAACCTTCCAGGAAAACGTTATAGTTTAGCAGTGTATAATTACTTTTTCCTGTCATACCGCAGCGTTAAACAAAGTCGATTTCTTTAGTGTAAAGTACCCTCCTAATATTTATCTCTGTGATGCTAATTGGGGAGCCGGGAAGTTGGCCCGGGCCAATCGTGTATAAAGTTCAGTTGGTGTTTTACCTGGTAAATGGTGCTATGAGTAAGAGTCAATATAATTGTGTTTTACACTCAATACTCTCCCGGCTGTTGAAAGCACCAAAACGTGTCTTTTACTGATTCGTCCCAACAAACAGAAATTATCGAAACATTGATCCTTTGTCATCCCAAACCAACCACCACCCCCCCCCCCCCCCCCCCCCCCCTTAAACTCCAGTTGGCTGTGAGATGATACGGATTAAACTAAAAAATTGAAGGATTCAAACAAATGTGTCATGCAATATAATAATATACTCACCTGGCTGGTTAAAGCACCACTTTGTGTTGGGTACTGTAGGGTCCCAGCAACAGGATTTACCCAAACATTGCTCCTTTGTTATCCCATAATAACCACATTCCACGCGTTCAGAAGGAGCAACAGGACAAAGTCCTTCAGGGAGATCTGTAATGTGATGAGAAATGCAAATAGAAACGTAAATAATATCACTAATCAAAAATTGAAATGATAACCTAGTTGACAAAAAGCTCTGCAGTTCAAATCACTTTATGCTAATGTAGCTTTATAAGTATAAATATTGTATTTGTGTTCAGACTGATATCTTGTTAAGCACTACTAATAACCTTGTGCGTGCGGAAGGGCGGAACATCTGGTATGGCTCATGGTTTTCCGCATGCCGTCATACACCAAACAACTACACCTTATATTTTAACATATGAAACACAATGTGATTTCATACAAGTCCAGGTATTTTTTGTTCTTGGAGGGACTGCCATATAAAACTGACGGGATTATCGTCGGAAATTTTGAAAAGAATCCCTGACAGGTACCAGAATCTCGTTTTGTGGGCGTGGCTCAAATTCATCCCCCCCCCCCCCCCCGCCTCCCCTAACAGGTACATGTACCATTTCTAAAACGACAAGTAGTTATTTTCCTTCTCGATCATTTTGAGTTAAGGTCACAAAGAAATCTGGTTTCCCAACTCTCTACTCATCGCCAAGACATCAAGCAGACGACTACTTCAAAGTGTTCAATTTAGATTTAGACACTCTAAGCGGTACTTAGCCTGCGTAGCTGGCTGTCTTGTTGGTGCGCGAAGGCAAAATTCGTAAGCACTTTTGAACCACTGAAAGGTACGACGATCACCCTCGTCACTTTTATATGAGAGTCCCGGGGGGGGGGGGGAGGGGGGGTTCATGTGTCTATAATGCTTCGTACTTTGATATTTCCTTACGAAGCAGAACTTTGCATTTGGGTCACTGTCATCCCAACAGCAGTCTCTTGCCGAGCAGGTTTCTTCATCGATTCCAAGCCATCCGCATTCATATCGGTGTCCGCCACTGACATCACAGCTTCCAGCATCAGCTGTAAGAACTCATAGTTAGTAATTAAAATAAGCAGAGAAAGATTAAGTTACGATTTTGTCATCATAAATTCACTGAAGAAAAAATGGAATTACGGTAATGTAACATGCTAGGTGTTATGTTAAATGCGTATTATATATTCCCTTTGCTCTTCCTCCCGTCCCGTTATAAAAAAATGGGGGTCACCGGGCTAGTTTTTGATCGAGTTATTAGTACTTCAAGTTAACATGTTTTTGTCAGGTTATACTGTTGCTTTGCATTGGTAACCTATTATGTCACAACGATTATGATAACTTGTTCACCGATGATTGGGCATTTGTTTGATACTATTATTTTAACATCAACTGATATACGGTGGTAGTATCGATCCATCAAAGCGCAATGGCTGTAAACAAAATAGCTAAGTTATAGTTACAAATAAGCCTATTTATAGTAATAAGTCTATAATGGTAACGCCCTCTTCCTATGGGGGCTTTTATGGTAATATTCAGAACTCTTTTTATTGTAAGTGCAGTTTTTATATTGTTATTTTACCTTCATCTTGGTTAGCTGGCTCCCCATAAACGATTATTGCTTCAACGATCAATAACAAAATCACGATTTTCATTTCCATGCTGAGCTGTGGTTAGAGGAAAATAAATATATGTTATCTCTTTACTCTGTAATTATCAACTAAACTTTTGTTCTTTCAACTCCGCCATTGCCTGGTCCCAAGTCCAGGATGCAAAAGGAGGAGGGTTGTGTGTTGGGCTAGCAACCCACCACGTAAAAAATAGCTATAGAAGTTTTGAAGGAGAGCTTATAGAGGCTCCAGCAGAATCGTAAGACAAACAAACATCCCACATACTGCTAGGATTAGATCTAATCCTAGCAGTATGTGGGATGTTTGTCACATTTGAACCTGGTTATATGGCCTAAGCTCCCACGACTGAGTCTCCTGTAGCTCAGTGGTAGAGCGTCCGACCGGTGTGCGGAAGGTCATAGGTTCGACTCCTGTTGGGGGAACTCGGAATTTTGGTTTTTCCGAGTAGCTTGTGTCACTGACAGAATAATATCTTTCTCATATTTGTGCCAAGCTTAAAATATACCATCATTTCTTTCCATAAATATATATGTACATTCTATAGTTATACTAAAACGAAGAAGCTTCTGCGACAAAATAGATAACATGTTGTCTTTTTAGGCACAAGCAGGGTTCAGTCTAGCTCTTAGATTTGCACGAGAAGCGTACAGCATGAAAGTCATAGGATTGTAGCTAACCAAGTACAAACTTCCATTCATGGGATTAGGAACTTCTCACGTTTTTTTTGTGGGACCATGGCCAGCAATACAGACTCACGCCGGTTAGAAGGGGGCAGATATCTATGATATACCTACGGGCGGAGATATTCGTTTTATTTCTTATGTGTGTTAAGTTTAAGTGACCTTAAAGGGGGACAAGTACATAGCTTTCTTAACATTTACATCCAATTTAAAGTGCCAGATACATCCATTTGATATAGATACAAGTTAAAACGCGCGTTGATATAACAATGAAAAACTAAAAAATAATTTGGGCAAAATGCTCCCCGTCAATGCACCCGCGTGGGTATCAACTGGTGTTCCAAAAATCATTTTCTTCCTTCTATTCCTTCTTTAAACCTCTTAAAATTTCATTGAAATTCACGTGTACCCCCGCCTTAAACTCCTGGGAGTCGTTTAAGGGTAAAATACAAATATAAGATACGCGGTCAGTATTTCAGAGCGAGATAATACCTTTGAGGGAAAGGAGTATAAATGAAAATAGTGCGGCGAAAAGTTAGTTCTGAGTGAACAAAAGGAAAAAATGAATTTCGAATTGTTTTGTTAGTTCCTGAGTTTTGAGAGAATGTAGTGCGATCAGAGGGATTTTAGCAATGTTTAACACGCCTTTAGTGCAGATTATCTAAGTGAAAAAATGTAACACGAAAATCATAAATTTTTCCTCCATCTTGCTGGGTGTCGATAAAAGGAAGAGTTTGATTTAGTAAAACGTAATTAGGAGAGAACAAAGAACAAAAAGCCGCCTTTGTTTTACTTTCCTGCATTTGATTAGAATTACGCTATTGGACTGAAATGCCTTTGGTAAATGTCTTTTTTTGTGCAAAAGCATCAGGCAGAATGTATTTCAACATGCTCTACAGAGCAAGTCAACGCCAGATGTTAAAAGGCTCTGGTTGGATACAGATTCAGTATGAAACAGGTGTACTCTCGGCTTTCATCAAGGATCGTGATTGAATCAGAATTACGAAAGTAAAGTGGTCTCTAACTTCTGCAATTCATTCCTATCGTCGAAGGATAATAATAATAATAATACCATATAACATACCGTATGAAACCACTGGATTAACAGGTCTTCTCACTCACAGTAATGTGCTCTTTGAAAACTTGCTCAACTGAGTTGCGTTAAGAGAATAGCTTTTGTTTTAAGGTGTAAATGATTATTGACAGAATAATAACCATTACCAACAGAGCCAATCAGCGAAGTCAGAAAACAATTAGGACTATATGTTAATAGGGGATAAGCACGTGTTAACTCAACACGCATGCCTAAACTAGATCATGAGATGCCCACGTGAAATGGGAGTGGTTGTGGTTTCACTGCAGAAATTACATTTTTGCAATAATACTGATTATTCGTAGACCAAAACCTGGGTAAGATCGGCGTGAAAAGCTTAACAGTAAATTATATATTTTTGTGTATGGAATCTTTCTAGCAAACTAGCGTAAATATGAACTGAAACAGCTTTGAAATTGACATAATTTAGAAGAGAGATCCAATTGTTTTAACAATTGGGACTCGATTGGTAACGGTTTAACACACGAAAAATTTTAATTGAAAAAGCCTCCGAGCAGAGTGCTTATAATACTGACTAAAGTCGTCGAAAAATAATAATAATATTAATAATATTTATTATTTCTATGGCGCAAATTTTAGTTGCAAAAAATACGAAGATCTTGCAGGGAAATTGGAAGCATACAATCTTCTGAGTAATCACATTGAAGAATGATGCAATATTTCGCAACAAACTGAAACTATTTGACGCTTTGGTTTATAACAAAAGTCGCAGTTAAAAGATCGTCGGCATACAACAAAGAACTTCATTAGCATAATGTCACGATCAGTAAAAACCGATTTATAGAACGTAAATTGTCAAACGTGAAAGTCTCAATTGCTTTGTATCGCGGGTTGTATCGCCATTTCTCTGTCATTAATCAGCTCAAGGTTAAAATAAAATAGTTTTAATCCAACTTCTTATTTCATGAGCTAATTTTAGTTGCAAAAGTATTGTCGAGTCTTATCTTAATCATCCCAATGTTTTTCTGTTAATTGATTCTCGTGCCGAGCTGAATAAATTAACCCTTTCATGTTCAATATATTTTAAAATAAAATATCAATACATTTATTTCAGTGGTAGCGTGATTATTCGCAAGTAATAATATCAAAACAATCTTTCATAAGAATATAATGAAGATTTTCATCATTCTCGTCATATGTGTTTCTATAGTAACGAAAAATGATATTTTGATCATCCTTCGGAAAAATGTCCCCCACTTCGTTTCATTGGATGGTTCTTTTAGTTCAATAGACGAATTGGTTTATAAATTTAAAGAGGCAGTTTTAAACGTTAAAGGAAAATTCCAAGTCCTTAAACATGAAGTTCCGGTATAAAAGGGGCCTGGCCTGGCCATTCTCACACCTAGTTGTCAATCAACCATCAAAGCGTAAACAGCTGACAAACAACCTGCGCTTTTTGTACGACCCTTACTGATAACATATGTTGTATTTTTTTCTAAAAATGTTCTGTTAAACATTGGCAAGTTATATCTTACTTTTTTATTGATATATTTTGGTTTCATGAGATTTTGAAGCATGTTTAGTTTGCAGGACGCTTCACTCAACAACGTGCCACGACTGCAATAGTACAAATTTGCATTTCGCACCCAAAAGGTGTGAAATGTGGGAGATGCCGTCCCTTTTATAGCGGAACTTCTTATCAAAACGAATAATCGTGACCACGTGGCGAAATAACATTCAGAATTAAAATATAACTCATACCACATATGTCGAAAAGCAGCCTAAAGAGTTACCTCAAATTACGGATAAGAACAGGTTCTCTACTGTTGTTAAAATTTCAAGTACTAATATATCAACCAATTCAGCTGGTAAAAATAATTTCATGGAGGGTCGCACGTATCGACACGTACATGGCACGTTCAGGCATGCGCAGTGAAAATGCCACCAAATGGTTATGTATAAAGTAAAACTTTGATCAATCCAAAAAACATCATGCCATGTGTATCCTTCCAGAGAAACCGAAACAATCATAAAAACAACTGGATTTTATACGCGCCAAATTTTCGGTTTTATTAAAAAAAACCTTCCTCAGGGCAACTGAGGAAAACAAAGGAAGTAAACGTTTACATAGAAGCTCGCGCGAGATGCTAATTGATAACAGAAAACTGCACGTGTTATACCTGATGGCTAAAATAGCGCGAGATACAAAGTAATAACGGTAAAGTAAAAATAAGTAAGTAAAAATTCGGAATACAGTCGAAGTTCTCTGAGCGGACACTCTCGTAAGGAGACAACTCTACTTACAGCCACCTTGACAAAACCCCGTTTGAACAGCAGCTCGTACAAACTATGTATTTACACTCCAGTGATCAGCATAAAATTTCACTGATTATCAATACTGACATTCTCATTCCGACATTCTCATCGGACATTCATGTTTTGAGTTCGGGGCTGATCAACGTTTACACATGTGGATTAGCTCAGTATAAATTAGTAGTTAATAGACAATTTCATTTTCACATTTTCTTTATCTCGATTTGAAACATGCACAGATTTATAATTTTGGAAATGGGGATCTGAAAGATAAGAAGGGCTCGCATAGTGTAGATGTGGTTACTGTAACAAAAACAGCGACTCACCTCTGTCTTCCCGAGCTGGCTTCCCCATCACAACAACTGAACCAAACAGTAACACCAACACTGCGAGTCTTCCTTCCATCTTTACTTGGGCTGTTGACAAAATATAGTTATCCATTATTTTGTTTTACTACAAGAAAGTCGAATCCCACTGATACCTGATAAATGGATTCGACCACGGCAATTATATCCGTGTCTTAGAGGTCTGTATAAAGCAGATAAGTTTAATAATAAACGTATAAGGCTTTCAGAATGCAGATACCAAAAACACTGTCCATTATAAAGACGCTTCCGTAAAGTGGGCTTCGACTCAGAAATAAACGAATTATACCGCGTGCCAATATCGAACGAAACAAAACGGGATAACGAACAACGGAACAAATTATGAACCGTAAAAGTATATAATTTCAAAGTGTAGAGATAAACTTTGCGGTGAAGGATTATTAAACTTACTTTTCTCTATGGAGATACTCGCAATCACTGAAATGTATCGATCAATGTATATACCTACATAGATTATAAAACGCCCCAACAAACCCCCTCCCTTGTGCTCCTAAAATTTATTATAACCCCCTTTGGGCGGATTGAGGAAAGTTTGGCGGAAAATTAGTTTGTGATAGGCTAGTGTTTTAGAAGGTTGGGTCGTTATATGATTGTATGCTATGTCGGATACGTTGTATCTAACATAGCAAAGACACTCGCTATCCGGGATTTAATCAAAAGGCGTATTAAACCGTCTTGCCAGGATCGCAATCTCTGATACCCAATTTTTCTCATTTCGAGATTCGTGCTTAAGATTCTGACGAGCTCGAGTTGCGAGATGGCAAAATGTGCCGCGGAGAGGATTATCTGTGGACCATTCTACAATCGCAATCAGAATGATGATAAACGGTGAAAATCTAAATTTCAGATGCTACGCAAACCAAAATAAGGTCTCTGCCCATAGAATAATGTAGTTGGTTTTGTTAATAACACCTATCCACTGGATATATAATTATCCGCTGGAAGGCGTTGTCCACCTTTGAAATTGAAATTTCGTGGAATGACTTACCGAACTATATCACAGATCTGATCTGAAATTCGTTTGTTGTAGAAGAAAGATCAGCTTGTATAAAATAGGAGCTATACCGGAGTTTATCGATGTGGGTTCTTAGAAGAAGCATATTTTTGAGACACACGTGCTTGCCTGGTAACGGTCTTAGATGTTGTGTCAAAGTAAATGTCAGTTTCAATCGGACTGTGTCAAGTCTCCTTATGACAAAGACCTTCAGTAAACATGTCTTCTTTAGTCTTCGCAACACGCGAAGATCTTGCAACAAAATAATAAGTTGAAGTCTTTCTTGTGAATGACTAAAGATGAAATATACAATATTTGAGAAATAAGTTGAAGTATCTATAGTTGTGTTATATGTCAAAAGGCCGATATAAAAACGTGCGTGCAACTGAGAACTTCATTAACATTCGTCAAATGACAATAAGAACACGCGTTCGATACTGATACACAAAGATCATCAAAAGCAAAATTATATTTTTAACTTTGATTGTACGTGCAAAGAAAGCGAAAGTGACATAATGCACGCCAGCGCAGTATACGTTAATTTATGTTTGCTTTAGGCATTGTTCGTACATAGAAAAATTGTAAAGCTAGTACAAGAGAGGCGAACATTTTTTTGTGCTTGCATTTGCTTTACAAGGGTGAAACAGGTAGCGTGCGTTATTGCACGTTACGTGGCATGTGCAGGCATGCGCAATGGACACCGCAAGTAAGCGGTTAAGTGCACTATTTGCTATGCATCATAATTGTTTAAACGTAAAATAGCACGATAAGTCACTTTTGTATTGTATGCTGTGACTATTCCATAATATTTGTACAGTATTTACACTGTCTGAAAGGGATTGTTATCTTTACCAATATCTACTCCACGATGGAGTATCGAATCTTAAAACACTTTGCTGCAGAATTGTTTATATTATTTTTTATACAGCCGAAATGTTTCTTTTGTTTGATAATTCTCCAGTTCTAAAAATGGTGAATTTCGTTCTAGCTTTAAACAAGCAACTACTTGAAAATCCCAGTCTATAAAACGAAAAAAAGTGGCCGCATTAAAATTTAGAATTAAGATGTAACTCAGTAAGTCAGCAAAACACCACATACGCCATGTAACAAAATGAGCATAAAGAGTAACTTGATTGAATGACGGATATAAGAATAATGTATCAATATCTTCACTGGCAAAAATGCACGTACGTGGCACGTCAGAAAGTGGGACATACACAAGAAAATGTGTCAGACTGAAATTTTACTTTGATTGGCATAATATTGTAATTTGTTTTATGGATATCACTGCTGGAAGAAGCGTGCCGGGGTGGGGGGGACTCCCATCCATACGAAAGTTACGGGGATGCTCGTCGTCCCTTTTAGGGGTGTAAATTACGGAGTTTGGTTTCCTTAGGGTGTCCAGGACGGAACGGCGATATGTTTAGTCATCAAGTTATCTTTTAGGGTTGCACGCAAGAAATAATAATAAAACACTGTCATACTGTGTATGATGGTATCTTTTAGGGGTCAAAAAATACTTGAGCCACGCCCAGATTGGTCCCTTTTAGGGGTTTAATTTGAAATTTCCGACGAGCATCCCCGTCACTTTCATATGGGGGGGGGGGGGGGGGGGGGGGAGCGTGGCTATCAAGCACAGATCACGTGTTTAACTCATAATAATTATCTCAATACGACTGGCCATTCAATAACCATTTCAGATAATTAAGAATTGATGTTTTCCATAACAGTCCAAACTTTATTTCTTTACATACTACTTTAACTTTTGATTCTTATTTAATGATCAGGCCACCATAAACACAAGTTTTTCTTTGATCGGAGAAAGACATGTCAGCTGAGCACTTTAGGCGTTTCCATCTGATATCACATTTCTCTGTAAAATTAAATAAAGTACAAAGATTAGCTGCCAGACCTGCGTGGCTGCTTCGCAACTCGGGATCAATATCTTTACAGTTATTACTATGTATTTCAGTCGTCTTAATTAGTTCGTTTGCCTCAAGCTGTTTCAAGTTAATATTTTGGTCTGTTATCGTTAACAGAATTTGTAAGGAGGATTACTTACAGTAACAACAGATGCGTCCTTTGCATTGCAGCACTCCATAACCCTTCTGCTCGCCCTTGTCACACACGTATTTGCATTTTCCCGGCGAGTCGTGGTAAACGAAGCAGTCAAGTGGCTTCTCCTCTATATATCATAAAACATAGTATCTAGTTAAAGGGAATCTGTCAGGGTTCAAAAGGTCTCCTATTCTAGGAATAGAACATAATTAATAAAGCCACCTTTATATACATCATGCATCGGGTGGAGTTTTCCCCTTCCCTTGAGCACGTATGTCAATTGCTGCGTTAAGGCCGTGGCAAACGAGCAAACATTGTTGCAGAAACATTAATGCGGACGCAAATGTTTCGGCGAGCAAACGGGAAAAAATTTGTTGCTGACGCAAAATGTTTCTGAAAGAATTCAGAAACATTTTTTGCGTCTCGAACGCAAAATTTGCGTCCGCAACAAATTTTGCGTGCGCGGGCAAACGGGGAAACATTTGCATCCGCAACAATGTTTCCGCAACAATGTTTCCTCGTTTGCCACGGCTTTTAAGTAACTACTCACCCGGATGTTTAAAGCACCACTTTGCGTAAGGTACTGTCTCGTCCCAACAACAGGATTTGCTCAAACATTGCTCCTTTGTTATCCCATAATAACCACATTCCTCGCGCTCAGAAGGTGCAACAGGGCAAAGTCCATCAGGGAGATCTATTTACCAAATGCAATAACGTTAGAAAATCGAATGACGTTTTTCAGAAAAAATAAGCGATTTCTGATAAATGTCATGTTTACACCTTACTTCTAATATTTAGTTCTATAAGTGAATAGGTGACGTGAATACCAGAACGTTTTGCTATATGCAAGAAAATTATTTATTTTTGTGAAACCTTGATTTTTTGGAGGCGATATTATTTCTTATACTGTGTGCACAAAATACCTTTATTTCCAATTTGTTTTAAATCTACTAAGTCTGTCTCTAAAGTGCAGAGAGTAAACGGAATATACTGAATTACAAGAAAACTCATCAACTTTGATCTTACGTGTATTTTTCTTAACGAAGCAATACTTTGCCCATGAATCACTGTTATCCCAACAACAGCCTCTCTTCAAGCAGGTCTCTTCATCGATTCCAAGCCATCCACATTCAAAGCGGTTACTGGGATGGAGAGCACAGTTTACACCTAAGTTAAACAGAAAAATAAAAGAAATGAAAGAAGAAGGATACAATAATTATATGGAATATCAGGTGGGGATGGGAGCTACTATATCCAGAGGGCTTATAACCGGAATACGTTTTTTGTTACACGAGAAATGAGACTATAAGCAGAGGGGTTTATAAATGGTGTGGCTTATGTATCCGGGATTTTTTCGTATGCTCGCTCGTTAATGCCTGGCTAACTGCGAGGAAACATGTTTCCAGAAACATTTGTAGCGCGCGCATGTTTCCCCAATGTTTCCCCGTTTAGCCATTCTCGGAAACAAAAATTGTAGCGTATGGCTAAACTGAGAAACATTGGGGAAACATGCGCGCACTAGAAATGTTTCTGGAAACATGTTGCATCGTTTAGCCAGACCTTTAGTCCGTACTGAAAGACCCCACTTGCTTTTAAAGAGTAGAAGTGTTCGATTGCAAGTGTATTGAGCATGGAAGTTTGCTCGTGTGTCGTGCGTGGACGTTTTCTCGTGTGTCGGGCGTAAAACGGTTGCTCCTGTGTCGAGCCTGGGCACCCAACGAGGAAGGATACTAAGCAAAAGACTCGGAATGCAGTTTTCCTGTTGTTTATCGTTTGTGTAAACTAACGTAGTTTGATCAGTTGGATATTAAAGTAAAGAAATCTTTAGGGAACGACATCTTATTACCCGAATTTACGAGGTACTCTTGTCTTTCCGAGTAACCCTAACTGCTAATTTTTCGTGCCCAATGCGAAAACAACAGGCATTTAGAAAGTGTGACGTGCCATGTCACTAAAGAAAAACTCTAGTATTACACTTTAATCCGAATGCTCGTATGTCTAGCGTAGAAGTTGCGTGGAATTTGCTCTCTAATGATAATATTTCATTCTTACGCAAATAGCAATACTTTGGATTGTTGTCCCAACAGCAGCCATATTTCAAGCAGTTCACTTCATCTATTCCTCCCCATCCACAGTACGTACGATAACTCGGTTTGACATCACAGCTTCCCGCTAAACAGAAAACATGATGGAAAGGGGAACAGATTATCTTTACACACGCGGTCTTGCTGAGTGTAATTACAAATAGTATAGTTCGTGGGGAGGGGGGGGGGGGGGGGATTCCCCTCCCTTATTTAAGCTTTATAGGTATGTGCCGCCCCAAAGGGTATGGTTTTTGAGCCGTTTTGGTCTGAAATAGGGTATAGATTTTGACCATTTTGGTCTGAAAGAGGGTATGTTTTGTGCACTCTGGCCTGGAATTTGGTTTGGCTTTTAGACGAAACTATTTTTTTTCCAATTAACATCGGGGAATTTGAAGCCCTTTTCAAATGTTTGCGCAAATGGAACCCATTCCTGGGTAGCTGAAGTCATATATTAGACTCGTGTACTAGTTCTGTAGGTCTGAAATAGGGCATCAATTTTTTTTGATCAGGTCTGAAATAGGGTATGGAAAATCACATATTTTGGTCTGAAATAGGGTAATGGTTTTAAGAAGCAGGCTGCAAACCCCCACCAAAAATTTCAGGGAGTACCCCCTCCCCTCCCCGGGGGTGTAGTTAGACAATTTCATTTTCATATTATCCTCATGATCTTGATTTGAAACATGCACAGATTTATAATTTGGAAATGGGCGTCTGAAAGATACGAAGGGCTCGCATAGTGTTGATGTGGTTACTGTATATATACAAATGATAAACAGCCACTCACCTTCGTCTTCCCGAGCTGGCTTCCCATCACAACAACTAAACCAAAAAGTAACACCAACACTGCGAGTCTTCCTTCCATCTTGGGCTGTCGACAGAAGAAAATTATCCATTCTTTTTTTTTACTACAAGAAGGTCAAATCCCTCTAATACCTATAAATGGATTCGTGCACGGAAATTGTATCCGTGTCTTAGAGGTCTGTATAAAGCAGCTTAGTTAAGATAAAATGTATGAGGCTTTCAGCATACAGAGACCATAAACACTGTCCATCAAAGGCATTTCTGTATGAACTATATCGTGCCAATATCGAGCGAAACAAAACAGACTAACGAACAACGGAACAAATTATAAATAAAGGAATCATTTTCAAAATGTATCGACAAACATTGCGGTGAAGGATTGTTAAAGAAAAGTTACCTTTCTTTTTAGAAATACTCGAAGTCACTCAAATGAATCGAGCAACGAATACACAGATGATTGACGGCGCTTATGTAATGGCGTTATTGAGGTATTTCATCCAAGAGCTAAATGCATGTCTGCAGGTTTATTTTTAAATGTCAAGTGCGCGCTCTTGAAGTAGTATTCTAATGGGATCGTTATCTGTAGCGTCAAGTATAATTTCATTAGTTTCTTTAAAAACTAATGAGAAGTACGCTATAAACGTTAAAATAGCGACTGCATTCCTGATCTTTCTTGTCGTGAAGGATGCTTCCAATAAAATCAGATTTTTGATGTTTTTTAAACTTCTTTCAGAAAAAGCTAGAAAAGTGAAATAAAGCGAACGAACCTGCACTCAGACAGACTTCAAAAGTTATTTCAGTTTTAACCATTAGATCCTTATAAGCAAAGGTTTAGTAATACATAAGCATGTAAAAATCAACGATATAAACGAACGACGTTTCGGAGTCGTCATGACGCCATTTTCAAGTTCAAAATGATTAGAATAAACTGTCAGAAATATAATAGTTCACTGAAGATTAACATAATAAATAATTATGCAATGTCACGCAAATAGTTTGGCTCGAATTGAGTCCGATTGGACATTATATTTCTGACAGTTTATTCTAATCATTTTAAACTTGAAAACGTCGTTCGTTTATATCGTTGATTTTTACATGCTTATGTATAACTATTAGATCACCAGATTCTCCATACGTCCATTCCTACGCTACAGAATGGTTGAAAATTGTTGAAAATAATTTTACTAAGTACGACAGCAACCTTCAAGCATGCTGCTAAAAGAAAACAGATCTAATAAATACGCATTAAAGTCGCTACTATCGGAGAGTCGACGATCGATTCTTTCAGAATGTTCCGTATTTACAAACGCGATCACATTTCCGCATCGTTTATACTTTCGAGGAGTCACTACTGACTTTCAGGGGCGGGGCTCGTTACTTTCGATAAATTAATGCTTAGTTTCTTTCTAAAAGTACGACGTGGTGGAAAAAAATAAGAAGGAAAAAAACACTTAAGAGCCCAAGAATACTACTTGAACAATCACAGACAATAGATTATAACTTTCTCCTTGAAGTTTATCTTACCCGTACGTCGTTCCTGACGTTTAGCTGGGTTTCACTTTGCAGCCGGGTCGAAACTAGTCTCGTGACAGAGAGAGGGCCAGAACTGGACTAGGTCGAAACTAATGCTGCATGCATGGAATGTCATATTTACTTAAGAAGGATTGAAGAGGAAATTATAGGGAAATCAAACAACACAGGAACAATCTGTACGATTTGTCGAGTAGTAGTAGTAGTACACTGATAACGGCGTTACAGGGCACTACAACCCACAAGAACCTGGCTGTTTTGGTGGTACATCTCCTAGTTGATGATTTTCTGTATTCTTATCACCTGTCTGCTTAACAATGTATTAATATTTGTAAAGAGAATTTACATGTTGAACTTGAAATGTTCCGGTCGGAAAGGACTAGACCGAGTTAAAAAATAGAGTTATCTATTACCTTTTTTCAAGCTGTTCCTGTAGTTCTAAACCTCAACAAGTGGCGGAAATTCTAACGGATCAGCAGTTTCTCTATACCGTTCCTATACGTAAAAAAAAATAGATTAGAACTTCCTCTCACCGATAGGTCCGTCCGGTTTCAACCGGCTTTCATTGACCCTGAAGCCGATTCGAAACTACTTATATATATATAGGAGCGACTGCAACGCAAGACGATTTTACAGATTTACAACCTGTCGAATAAATAACTAAATGGACATGTGAGTCGAAATTTCAGTTGTTTCCTAAGTGGGCCTATGGCCACTGATCACTAACTGATATGTTGGTGAGTTTAAAGCATTTGTTTTAGTCTCTGTGGAATAACAATATAATGAGTAGCAATACACTGATAGAGGTGTTTGGTCACATCGTGTTCAGTATTACACGAGGCGTAACAGAGCACTACAACCCACAAGAACCTGAATGCACGGCAGAGTCTTTTGGCTACGATCCTCTACAAAGCACAGGTCGAGAATGGTATTATCTTCCGGTTGATGAGCTTATTTATCAAGAATACAGCGACAGAGAAGTCACAAGCTTTAACTATCTAGCAACTAGCAGTCTTAATATACGAGTTATAAACGCGTGCTCAACAGAGGATAGCGACGATAAAACACATGAAGATCAGCAAGATGAAGATAGAGCAATGGCTTGGAAGCGACTCAGACCATCCGCTCTCCGTACAGTTTGTAAATCAATGTACATTGGAGCTTTGATTTCACTACTAACTGCTACCATCATAGGTTCAATATACATGCTGATCTCCTACATATGTTTTAAAACTGTAAACGACTATCAGTTTCATCCAAAGAAGTCCATTCCAATAAAAGTGCAATGGATGAGATCAATTTCCGATGTGATATCTTGTGCCTTTCTATACACCAGCTGGTTGTTTGTATGTGTGCTTTTCCTGTTTCGCCCATATCAGTTAATGGGTGTGAAAAGAAAACTGATTCTGGTTGCTTCCCTTTATATTGTTTGGATGCACTTTATCGCGTGACTCTACAAGCCCAGGGAATATCCCATTCCATGTTTACTACTTTACAAAAACTTCCACTCAACATTTTGTTTATCCTTAGTGCGTGTTTGCAAATTTATTTTGTAACGAATCACTTCCGTATGCGAAGGACTAGGGCACAGCAGGTGACCTTGTTCTTAAAATGACAGTTCCTTCCTGTTCTATCATAATTGTCGCAGTTCCTATGGTCTCTCTCGTTTACCCAGCGTATAACAAGCAAGACAAGGACGGTAAACTGCTAATCGCAATCTTCGCTCCTCTCATTGGAGTCGTGTTCAAAGTTATCTCGCGAATTTGTGCTCAGCGGTTATGGAACATTACCCATCCGGGATATTCATATGTCTTATTGGCGCCGTTGTATTTTACCTCGGCGGTCATCTTTCGAGTTTTACAAGCGGACCTTTGCAGTTTGGAATCTATCGCCATTCTTGGAATAATTCACGGCGCTGCAGAAGTCATAGAACGAAGCACCATGGTTGTGATTGATCACATTGGTCATCTGATTTGGAAAAGAACATCAGCTCCTTGGGGAAGTTTTCGTACTCCTCGCCGTGAGAGACTAATGGCTGATATCGCTATCATGAGCATGTTGTATGAATCAATTGCTATAGTGTCCGTTAACGGCATTTTGTACTTGTATCAATTTATTTACTTACAAAACGAATCTCTTTTAAAACTGCTGCAGTCTTTTGCCATTTACACTTCCGTTCCGCTGGTGATTGAGTGGTTTTTCACCAGCGTGTCTCTTGCGATCGAGACTCGTTACCAGAATATGGCTGTCATGGCTGTTTGGCGAAAAGGATGGAAAAGACACATTTCAGTAGCAATTGTTACTGCGGTTTCAGTAGCGATATGGACCAGCACAAACCTTCTGACAACTGTACATGAGCGCTTTAAAGAGTCCTCAGATCAGTCTTGTAAAATGTTTAATTTTAAGTAAAAGAATAGAGCGTTTGCACGTGACGTCACGGTTTGGCGGGAAAGTTACATCCGCCATATTGGTGTTCCATCTCCGGAATGGTAGGTCAAAAAACTACTAGAACTTGACAACACAGAGTTAAATTGTGCAACGAATGCCTTTATATTCAGAACATTTTCAAGTTTGGAGATGTTATTGAAGTCTTGGGCTGCTTCTTGAGGTTGTAGAAATTCAAATTATGGCCAAACAGAATGAAATTGGGATGGAAATGTCCTCGGAGTATCTCGATCTTCGCGTGAACAATTGTTACGACCATAACTCCGAAAATATTTCATGTGTTGGCATCGATCCTGTCTCAATTCAAGGGAAAAGGTACGATAACATTAAACCGTATTTTAGAAGTCACCGATTTGTCTTTATTGAGCGTACTTGTTCGTTTTACGAAAGGAATTTGCCCTTGCTTTCAAAGTCAGTTGTTCATGAAATATGTCAACATCAAGCCGGTTGAAATTTACTTTCGCAGCATTTATCAAGTTTATGACTAAGCTTTCCACACTATCATTTCCACAAAATAGGGAACATTTCTTTTATCCGAACATTAAATTTTGGAGTATTCCACTCCAACAGAATTTGTAAAAGAAGGATCTTTGTGTTTATAAGTTATTTCATTGCTGACAAAAATATTGCGTGAGGTACTGAGAATTTGTGTTCAAGTTCTCTTCTTACAAGTAGGCTTTTTTACAGCAAGAAAATCAAATTACAGTTAAACATTTGAAGTATTTTTCTTCTATATAGCGACCGTTTATTCAAAGTTTTATCGGAAATTACGATTGTTCGACTATGTAAGCTTATATCAAAAAGTTGTCTGTTTTACAAAGCGGCCGCTCGCCGTAAGTTTTGCTGACCATTCGTCTGTTATGTCATGTGAAAAGACTAAAAATATTTTGCTGTAGTGTGTAGTTTCCTAAAATTTCATCAGCACAGTCGTCTTGAATAATCAGCTAGAGATCTATTTTCTTCTTCGCTCAGACGTAAAGTTCCCTTCTTTGTCACCACACTTAAAACAGGGAAAAGCTCAATTTTTCAGAGATTTGGATGCCTTCATACAGTTTTTTGGCCAGAGATTGTCAGGAGACAAAACACCATACGATAAAACTGCTTTGGTTTGTAAGCTGAATACACAAGTCGTCCAAAACCCGTAAAATATGTACTATGCGTAGTATAAACATTGTCACGATGGAACACCAATATGGCGGCTAAAACCGGTTGCCATGACGATATAGCCCAAAGGTCACGTGAGTGAAAACGCTCTATAGGGGAATTCTAGATTATAGCTTACAAATGACCCTCGGGGGAGACTCTCATTAGTCCCATACGGAAGTGACGGGGATGCTCGTCGTCCCTTTTAGGGGTGTAAAATATGGATTGTGGTCCCCCTTAGGGTGTTCAGGACGGAACGGCGATATTTTTAGCCATCAAGGTATCTTTTTGGGTTGTTGCATGCACGCGAAGAAATGATAAAAACACCGTCATACTGTGTATAATGGTATCTTATAGGGGTCAAAAAAGGCTTGAGCTACGCCCAGATTGGTCCCTTTTAGTGGTGTAATTTGAAATTTCCGACGAGCCACCCCGTCACTTTCATATCAGAGTCCCCCCGGGAAACGACCCCACCCAAAAATCTTAGTGTCACTGATTGGATGTTACTCGGTTCTGAATTTCCGCGCGCAAGTAACAACCAATCAGGACACTACACGGATCACTGTAGAGCTACGTCATCAGTATGGAATTTTCGGCTCGAATCTCGCGCTTCTCTTGCGAGAGGAGTAAAAATTGAGCTCGCGAAGAAAGACGTCTTTTCACTAAGAATATCCAAATAACAACCAAGTTTAACACTTTTAGTTGAAGTTTCTGTTTAGCCTGTATTTGATTTCATTACAGTATACTCAGATATTTTTGTTATTAATTTGAAGATTGTAGAACTCATCAAAAAGATTGTAGGACTCTTCAAAAGTTGGACCAAAAATATTTGCCGATTTAAAATGTACAAAACAAAAAGCTTCGTGCTAAAATATCTGGCATTTCAAGGTTGGCGTTATGCTCATATTAATATAAAGCATAATACAATTCTTTAGTTATTACAAGACCGAAATCTACGAAGAGAAAATACAATCTCGGACAAAACTGATCGATACAAGCAAATATCTTGCGCGTAAATCACACTTTAAAAATATCTTGGCCTACAAGATGGCAAACATATTTTATCTCCCTTTCCCTCCGTTCAATGTTGTTTCTTTTTTACACAAGAACAACCTTGATATGGGGAGAGGGACTGGACGATAAGGATTGTAGCAAAGTATAAGTATTAAAGTAAGTAAGTAAGCAAGCAAGCAAGCAAGCAAGCAAGCAAGCAAGCAAGCAAGCAAGCGAGCGAGCGAGTGAGTGAGCCGGAGTGAGTGAGTGAGCCGGAGTGAGCAAGTAAGTAAAACCTTTATTTCAGTGTCTATCGGATTTAGCTTCCTTGAAACTAATTAGACACACTTCTTTAAGTGATTATAAAAGTTACAAATGGAGTATAATACAATAATTGTAAACAAGTGAAATTAAAAACATATTATGTTCATATTTTTAAATATGTGGTTTATAGAGAGAACAGAAATTTGAGAGAATTGGCTGAACAACTGTAATACTAGCCTGTGTACATCTGGGAGGCGGCGGATGTACACAGGCGACTGAAATACTCCAGGAAGTCATTTATGAAGAGCATCAGTGGCCATTGCATGTTTTCCTTCAATATAATGGCAGTATTCACAGAATACTAACAAGCAACTACTTGAAAATCCCAGTCTAAAGAAAGTCGGTTTTGAGAAAAAAACGAAGCGCTGAAAACTATTAAGAAATTTCTCTTTTTCACTTTTTCCGGAATAGTGAAATATCAATAAAAGTCGAGAAAATTGACTTACCCAATTTCCTAGAAGAATGTGGAAAATACCCGACAATTTATGAAAAAAAGGTTGGCACTTATTTCAGGTTTTAATTAAAGGGTCTAAAACCCAATAAAAAGGTGACTTTTTCCGTTCGTGTGCAGGAAACCATTCAAGAAGCTGGTTTTTATGGTGTTTTGTATTTTCTGAATTCAGATTTTTCTGAAAAGTGGAATTGCCGGAAGCGATCACTGATTGGTCTATGATTCTTTGTTTAGGCGTGCGCATGCGTGCTAGCTCTGCAGAATTTTTTCCACAGGTTTTCTTTCAATATTTATTCCTGGTTAAATCTATTTAAAATTTAAAAAAATCATACAAAGGCTGTTCATTCGATTAAATCCTCTAAATGTTAACGTTATTATATCATTAACTTTTTAAAACATTTGTTATATTTTTAATGATTAACTACTTAGTTAAACATTAACTTGATTAAGCCAATTTATTAAGTTAATTATTAATTTAGGCCAGAGTCCAGTCCAGAGTCCAGTCCAGAGTCCAGCCTTGTTTTCCAGCTGGCCTGTATTTTAGCGTTTTGAAGCAAACAAACTAATTTACTTTTAATAACTCAGACGAGACTGCCTTACTAAAAATAGAGGGCGCTTTGTACAATGGATTCTTTTGTACGCTTTCAAATTACGGTCTGTTTATTTCTATCAGACTAAACAATTGTTTGTGAAGAAATAATAATTAAATCAATTATAAAACAGCCAAGATCATCAGACAGATTTTGCACACCTAAACTAGAAAGATAGGTGTACACCACCAATATTTCCACGATCAAACTTTGTTTAAGTTTCTATAACAGGGACATTAAGAGAAACTAGTTCACTGGAAAGAGATATGATTACATGGACAACTGCATGCTAAACCTGAGTATTAGGCCTTCGCTCTTCCACTGCCGTCCGCGCGCTTTCCCTCCCCCGCACGCACGCAAAAGTCATCTGGAAACTTCCAACTGTTAAATGGCATGTTGGGTTCATCGATTTTCAAAGAAATATTCGTTACGGGTCAGAAATTATTAAAGAGGTTTCGGAGCCAGTCCATGTAGGGATCAAGCAATTATGGAAATGGTCAGAAACAACCCTACCTACAAAGCTATAGCTATTTCTGGTGAAATGTATTCACGAGCAAGTCATTTGTTAGCAAATGGTAGCAAATGCTAATATTTGTGGGTAAACCAACAGAAACTTGATTGAAATTTGTTTGTTCAAGACAAAATGGAAGTATAGAAAATATTTGAAGGACAATAAACACAATAACCTCTTTTTGGTTTTAAAATATTCACTGGTAATTGTCCTTATACATTATCTGTTCCTTGAAGCTCACAGTTTTCCCAGTGGAACTTTGAACTGGACTCCTAACAGTAAGAAAATTGCGCTTTCGGTATTCTGGTGACTGATTTCTGACACGGTATTAGCGGTATTTCGGTTTCGAGGACCCCCAATGTCCCCCTCAATACTCAAATGTTGATTTGATCAATGGCAAAATATATCTTTCCTTCCCGTGAAAGAGAGGTGATAGTAAATCTGGAAAACAAAGCGGAAATTTGAGTGATTGATAAAACACAAGTTGCCTCCACGACTGCGAATCTGCGACGTCATTTTCTGAACCAGACCAGCTACCGGTACCAAACCACAGGAAAGTCCACAGGGAGCAGAGGAGCTAAATTTGACTTTTGCGAGTTTCGATCTATATATGCTGATACGTGACCTTTCGATCTATTTGCTTTATGTATAAAGCATATTATTATTATTTTATTTTATTTGGCTTCGCCTAAGATATATATATATAACAAAATAAACAGAAAACGGAATAAATATTACAAATAGGCAGGGCAACCACAACAGCATGACCAATTACAGTGGACCCAAGAACTAGAAAAAATATATTTATATATATGTATGTATGTCTAAATTAGATACTAATTAGAATATAGATCGAAACTCGCAAAAGTCAAATTTAGCTCCTCTGCTCTCTCTGTGGAAAGTCACGAAGCCACGCTTGTCGCGCTTGGCTCTATCCTTTTTAAAGAATTAGTCGTGCCACTTTCTTCCTGTAGTTATTTCATTGCTATAATTTGTCGAAAAGTTGCAAAAAACAATGGAAATTTCAGAAATTTGCCGTAAAGCTAGTGATCAACACCCTTGACTCGAATTCCGGTTTCGAATTGCGACAGCAGACATTATTTCGTGCACTCGCGCTCCTCCAATCAGTGTACAATGCACAAATATTGCGGTTCAAAATGGTTAGTTAAAATATAACTGTCATCAATCAAATCAACATCGAGTCTGGTTTTGAATTTTCGATTCTTCATTTGAAAACGAATTTGCAATAATTAATTCATTAATGCACTCTTAGCAGGAACGCTTGTACTGTTTTGACTGTAAAGCATTTTTTCTGGTCTCCGTCGAATAACAATGAGCAGCAATACACTGATAGAGGTGTTTGGTCCACATCGTGTTCAGTTTTACACGAGGCGTAACAGAGCACTACAACCCGGAAGAACCTGAATACACGGCAGAGTCTTTTGGTTACGATCCTCTACAAAGCACAGGTCGAGAATGGTATTATCTTCCGGTTGATGAGCTTATTTATCAAGAATAGAGCGACAGAGAAGTCACAAGCTTCCACGCTTTACCAACTCGCAGTTTCGATGTACGAGTTATAAAACGCGTGCTCAACAGAGGAAAGCGACGATGAAACACTGGAAGGTCAACAGGATGAAGATAGAGCAATGGCTTGGAAGCGACTCAGACCATCCGCTCTCCGTACAGTTTCCAAATCAATGTACATTGGAGCTTTGATTTCACTACTAACTGCTACCATCATAGGTTCAATGTACATGCTGATCTCCTACATATGTTTTAAAACTGTAAACGACTATCAATTTCATCCAAAGAAGTCCATTCCAACAAAAGTGCAATGGATGAGATCAATTTCCGATGTGATATCTTGTGCCTTTCTATACACTTGGTTGTTTGTATGTGTGCTTTTCCTGTTTCGCCCATATCAGTTAATGGGTGTGAAAAGAAAACTGATTCTGGTTGCTTCGCTTTTCTATTGTTTGGATGCAGTTTATCGCGTGACTCTACAAGCCCTGGGAATATCTCATTCCATGTTTACTAAGTTACAAAAACTTCCACTCAACATTTTATTTTTCCTCAGTGCTTGTTTTCAAATTTATTTTCTAACGAATCACTTCCGTATGCGAAGGACGAGGGCACAGCAAGCGACTTTGTTCTTAAAAATGACAGTTCCTTCCTGTTCTATCATAATTGTTGCAGTTCTTGTGGTCTCTCTCATTTACCCAGCGTATAACAATGAAGACAAGGACGGTAAACTGCTAATCGCAATCTTCGCTCCTCTCATTGGAGTCGTGTTCAAAAGTTATCTCGCGAATTTGTGCTCAGCGGTTATGGAACATTACCCATCCGGGATATTCATATGCCTTATTGGCGCCGTTGTATTTTACCTCGGCGGTCATGTTTCGAGTTTTACAAGCGGACCTTTGCAGTTTGGAATCTATCGCCATTCTTGGAGTAATTCACGGCGCTGCAGAAGTCATAGAACGAAGCACCATGGTTGTGATTGATCACATTGGTCATCTGATTTGGAAAAGAACATCAGATTGGGGAAGTTTTCGTACTCCTCGCCATGAGAGACTAATGGCTGATATCGCTATCATGAGCATGTTGTCTGAATCAACTGCTATAGTGTCTGTTAATGGCTTTTTGTACTTGTATCAATTTATTTACTTACAAAACGAATCTCTTTTAAAACTGCTGCAGTCTTTTGCCATTTACACTTCCGTTCCGCTGGTGATTGAGTGGTTTTTCACCAGCGTGTCTCTTGCGATCGAGACTCGTTACCAGAATATGGCTGTCATGGCTGTTTGGCGAAAAAGATGGAAAAGACACATTTCAGTAGCAATTGTTACTGCGGTTTCAGTAGCGATATGGACCAGCACAAACCTACTGACAACTGCACATGAGCGCTTTAAAGAGTCCTCAGATCAGTCTTGTAAAATGTTTACTTTTAAGTAAAATAATCGGGAAATTATAGAATATAGCTTACAAACGACCCCGGGGGAGACTCTCATTAGTCCCATACGGAAGTGACGGGGATGCTCGTCGTCCCTTTTAGGGGTGTAGATTACGGATTTGGTCCCCTTAGGGTGTTCAGGACAGAACGGCGATATTTTTAGCCATCAAGGTATCTTTTTAGGGTTGTTGCACGCGAAGAAATGATGAAAAAAACCCCACCGTCATACTGTGTATAATGGAATCTTTTAGGGGTCAAAAAAGGCTTGAGCCACGCCCAGCTTGGTCCCTTTTAGGGCATGGTGTAATTTGAAATTTCCGACGAGCTTCCCCGTCACTTTCATATAAGCGTCCCCCCCGGGAAAGGACCTCACCCAAAAATCTTAGTGTCAGTGATTGGTTGTTACTCGGTTCTGATTTTCCGCTCGCAAGTAACAAACCAATCAGGACACTACACAGATCTCTGTAGAGCTACGTCATTAGTATGGAATTTTCGGCTCGAATCTCGCGCTTCTCTTGCGAGAGGAGTACAAATTGAGCGCGCGAAGAAAGACGTCTTTTCACTAAGACTATCCGAATAACAACCAAGTTTAACACTTTTAGTTGAGGTTTATTTAGCCTGTATTTGATTTCATTACAGTATGCTCAGATAGTTTTGTTGTTCGTTTGATGATTGTAGAACTCATCAAAAAGATTATAGGACTCTTCAAAAGTTGGACCAAAAATATTTGCTATTTAGAATATACAAAACAAAAAGCTTGCTAAAAATAAGGTTGGCTTTATGCTGATATCAATAAAAAGCATAATTCAATGCAATACAACAATACAATAACCTTTATTTGACACGATGATAATTAAAGTATGACAATGCTTTTGGGGTCCTGTGCTATAAATAATAATAATTTAGCATAAAATAAGACATAAGGTACAATAAAGAAATAATAGAATTACAAATTGTTATTTTTTTACTAATAAAATTTTCGATGCGGCATGTTCTTTGGCTGTGTTTGTACTGATACACTGTTAAAATCAAGTTCCTGAATAACGTTATCTCGTTTCACTTTAGAGTAAAACTGTTTGAAATTGTTGTTTCAAAGAGCTGCCAATTTATCCTGCATCTTTTTTACACAAGAACAACTTTGATATGGGGGAGAGGGACTGGACGAATAAGGATTGTAGCTTCTTCGATACTGTTCGAGATTTCATTCATTTATACGCTAAAGTATAAGTATTAAAGTCAGTCAGTAAGTAAGTAAAACCTTTATTTCAGTGTCTATCGGATTTAGCATCGTTTAAAACTAATTAGAGAAACTTCTTTAGTGATTAAAAAAGTTAAAAATGTACTACCCTAAAATTCCGAAATAAGCCCCGGGGCTTACATTTTTCAACGGACTTTTTGAGGGAATTATATTCAGAGGGGCTTATTATAGGAGGCTGTTTTGCGTTTCAAAATCGGCTGGGCTTATAACTGGAGGGAAACTTGTGTCGACAATTTTTCAATGTGCAAATGATAATATTGGACGTTAACTAGAAATTCGTGACAACGTAATCCCTCTGAACATGTCAACTTCAAACACAGCAGCAATAAACTTTATTGAAAATGGAATACCGTACATCATACCAGTTTATAGTTCATACGGTAGTTTATAGTTTATACCGTAGTTTATACTGTAGTTCATACGGTAGCTCATTGTTCAGCTTTGGTTTATTTTGTATTTGAGGGCAATTCCCAAGTATATAAATCCCCCGGTGGCTTATATTCGGAGGGGCTTATTATAGGAGGGTTTTTTGCGTTTTCTAATTTTGGGGGCTTATATACGGAGGGGCTTATTTTCGGAATTTTACGGTATATAATACAATAATTGTAAACAAGTGAAATTAAAAATATATGACGGGGTAAATTATTGTCCTCAGTTTTAGCTTGAAACTGAAATTGATGCTGACCGTCTGAAAGCGATTGCTATCTTTATCAATATCAACTCCTCAATAGAGTATCGAATTCACTGCGGCGTGATACTGTATAATTTTTTAAATAATTAAAACCATGAATTGTATGGGAGTGTCCTTGATTGGAAGCTTTGATAAAGACGGTCTCCTCTCTCTTTATCGATGTCCAGTCCTCTCAGATAATTTTAATCAGCACTCAGTTATATACGATAGGTTGGTTTGGAAGCAGCACAGGTAGCCAAAGAAACGACTGAAAATCAATAAAATGATCCAAAAATGATCAAATATTTATCATCTTATCATATTTATATTGCATTTTGGTGTTAGCGTTGTTATTCTACGAGCAAACAAAGGCAAATTTCTAAAATAGTTCCCAACCTTATTAAGTGGCGCAAAAAAAAAAGCCACCATGTTCAGTGCGCGCGCACTGAACGCGTGAAATTATGCGCAATAAAGCATGCGCATATATGAAATACGTAGATCTAACACTGGGCACCGTTTATCGAAAAAAAACTACCAAACAATGCGGTATTGTCAGTCAATTGAAACAGATACATGTAGGACCCAGTTTTGGGTTACAAAGTAACACTTTTATTTTTACTGCTCATGATCACGTATACGTCATATTTTAAATGTAGTCACTTTCTCGACATGTTTGTCTTGATCTGCATAGCTATTATGTCCTCTCATGGCTGCTATGTCCTCTCATGGCTGTTGAGTGGATGTCTGTAAATATAAAATACATTCATAGTTAACAAAGAATAATTGATTATCGTTCCTACTTTCTCTCTACCAACACTCTTTTATTTGTTGTTCAAAGTTTCAGTGATTACAAGATTACAGAATACAATACGATGTCCTTACGTTACTAGTACTGTAATTGATTGTAAAATTGTTTCAAAAATCAAATATTTTTGAGAGAAGTTCTCAACAAATCGATCGTTTTCAATATATTAGATGTGTGTCAGTGATGTGTTAGGAGTTTTAACATCCCAGCAATAAAAATTAAATTGTGTACACCATACTCCAGAATTGAGTCCTACGTTTCCGCACCATACCACTATTTATTCATTTCACAATTCAAATTTTAGATCGGCAGGTTTCCACCTTTCCCGGCTGGCTAAAAAAGTAATTCAACCTCTTTGTAGTCACAACCCTACCCAGCAGCACACTACAGTATAGCTTCAATTTGAAAAGTCCCGTCGTGAAGGGTCAGGTGCACATGGAACTCAACATGAATTAAACTAACATATTGCAAGAGTTCCTGCGATCGTGTTGGGAACTTGTCGATTAGTACACTCATATAGGGCGTAAAAGCAGTGGTCCACTGTTCAATATCGGTAATTGAGGTGGAGGCCGTCGGCTTCGATTTCTTCGACACCTTAACAACGGAGTTCTCTAAGGAGAGGACAAGATTATCCTCCTCGTCGTGCAGCGACAGGTTTCTTAGGAAGTAGTTTTTGAAAGATCAAAAAACTCACCACATTGGATGTCTTTGATATACTGCCCTGGGATGTCTTGGAAGGGCGATGCGAAGTTTACCGCCGCAGTGTTCGTGGGAGCTGTCGTTTCGGGCGCTGTGCCAGGCACAAGCCAAGCGGGCCTTTGGGCAAAGAGGCTCGACGAAGCACTCACAGCGGCCCTAGCCGCTTTGGTCGCTATCTCCCTGGCAGATTGTTTCACAGTGTCCGCAATTAATTGTTGGATCGTCTGCATCTGGCCGTCTGTAAACTCAGGGCGCTCTTGCCTGTGTGCCGCCGTTTCGTCGTTGTTTGGAGCTGCTGGTTCATGTTCATTGATGTTTTGAACCTGAGTTGGTGGTGGATTGTTCAGACTCCCGGAGCGGGCGTTCGAGAGTCTTTCGGACTCCTGTCGACGGAATCCCATGTTGAACGCAAAGAGAGCGAAGGTCGGCGATGGATAGGGCTCCAAGCACGGTCGGGTCGATATTCCGTTGTGCCCCTTGGCGGGAAGTCGACCGGCGTGCTCGTGGCGGCATGATTTGCAGTCCTGAAACTTAAAATCGCCTCACAGGATCGCCTCACAGGATAGGGAAACCGTCTCAGAAGCGAGCGAAGAAACAAGTTGAACGGCTGCGAAAGTTATTAAAAAACACGTCGTAGAACAAGACAAATACAGTTTGCTAGCTCGCAGCGAAGGAATGAATGAACACACAACTCGTGCTCGATGCCTGAGGATTGATTGACAGTGAAATACCAGCCGATTCTGATTGGCTCAGCGTACAGTTTGCGTTACTAATGCATGTGATCACACTAAACTTTGGACTGTGAAACCCTACCCCCTACCTTAAAGCATGTCACACAACCAGCACGTAATCTCTCATGGTTGTCCCATTAACTTAAATTTATGAGGACATAAATTGGTCTTTTAAATGCACTCTTAGCAGGAACGCTTGTACTGTTTTGACTGTAAAGCATTTTTTCATCTTTTCTCGAATAACAATGAGTAGCAATACACTGATAGAGGTGTTTGGTCACATCGTGTTCAGTTTTACACGAGGCGTAACAGAGCACTACAACCCGGAAGAACCTGAATACACGGCAGAGTCTTTTGGCTACGATCTTCTACAAAGCACAGGTCGAGAATGGTATTATCTTCCGGTTGATGAGCTTATTTATCAAGAATACAGCGACAGAGAAGTCACAAGCTACCACGCTTTACCAACTCGCAGTTCGATGTACGAGTAATAGACGCGTGCTCAACAGAGGACAGCGACGACGAAACACAGGAAGGTCAACAGGATGAAGATAGAGCAATGGCTTGGAAGCGACTCAGACCATCCGCTCTCCGTACAGTTTGCAAATCAATGTACATTGGAGCTTTGATTTCACTACTAACTGCTACCATCATAGGTTCAATGTACATGCTGATCTCCTTGATATGTTTTAAAACTGTACACGACTATCAATTTCATCCAAAGAAGTCCATTCCAACAAAAGTGCAATGGATGAGATCAATTTCCGATGTGATATCTTGTGCCTTTCTATACACTTGGTTGTTTGTATGTGTGCTTTTCCTGTTTCGCCCATATCAGTTAATGGGTGTGAAAAGAAAACTGATTCTGGTTGCTTTGCTTTTCTATTGTTTGGATGCAGTTTATCGCGTGACTCTACAAGCCCTGGGAATATCTCATTCCATGTTTACTAAGTTACAAAAACTTCCACTCAACATTTTATTTTTCCTCAGTGCTTGTTTTCAAATTTATTTTCTAACGAATCACTTCCGTATGCGAAGGACGAGGGCACAGCAAGCGACTTTGTTCTTAAAAATGACAGTTCCTTCCTGTTCTATCATAATTGTTGCAGTTCTTGTGGTCTCTCTCATTTACCCAGCGTATAACAAGCAAGACAAGGACGGTAAACTGCTAATCGCAATCTTCGCTCCTCTCATTGGAGTCGTGTTCAAAGTTATCTCGCGAATTTGTGCTCAGCGGTTATGGAACATTAACCCATCCGGGATATTCGTATGTCTTATTGGCGCCGTTGTATTTTACCTCGGCGGTCATGTTTCGAGTTTTACAAGCGGACCTTTGCAGTTTGGAATCTATCGCCATTCTTGGAGTAATTCACGGCGCTGCAGAAGTCATAGAACGAAGCACCATGGTTGTGATTGATCACATTGGTCATCTGATTTGGAAAAGAACATCAGATTGGGGAAGTTTTCGTACTCCTCGCCATGAGAGACTAATGGCTGATATCGCTATCATGAGCATGTTGTCTGAATCAACTGCTATAGTGTCTGTTAATGGCTTTTTGTACTTGTATCAATTTATTTACTTACAAAACGAATCTATTTTAAAACTGCTGGAGTCTTTTGCCATTTACACTTCCGTTCCGCTGGTGATTGAGTGGTTTTTCACCAGCGTGTCTCTTGCGATCGAGACTCGTTACCAGAATATGGCTGTCATGGCTGTTTGGCGAAAAAGATGGAAAAGACACATTTCAGTAGCAATTGTTACTGCGGTTTCAGTAGCGATATGGACCAGCACAAACCTTCTGACAACTGCACATGAGCGCTTTAAAGAGTCCTCAGATCAGTCTTGTAAAATGTTTACTTTTAAGTAAAATAATCGGGAAATTATAGAATATAGCTTACAGACGAGCCCCGGGGGAGACTCCCATTAGTCCCATACAAACGTGACGGGAAGCTCGTCGTCCCTTTTAGGGGTGTAAATTATGGAGTTTGGTCCCCCTTAGGGTGTTCAGGACGGAACGGCGATATTTTTAGCCATCAAGGTAGCTTTTAGGGTTGTTGCACGCGAAGAAATGATAAAAAACACCGTCATACTGTGTATAATGGTATCTTATAGGGGTCAAAAAAGGCTTGAGCTACGCCCAGATTGGTCCCTTTTAGTGGTGTAATTTGAAATTTCCGACGAGCCACCCCGTCACTTTCATATAAGAGTCCCCCCTGGGAAACGACCCCACCCAAAAATCTTAGTGTCATTGATTGGATGTTACTCGGTTCTGAATTTCCGCGCGCAAGTAACAACCAATCAGGACACTACACGGATCTCTGTAGAGCTACGTCATCAGTATGGCATTTTCGGTTTCTCTTGCGAGAGGAGTAAAAATTGAGCCCGCGAAGAAAGACGTCTGTTCACTAAGACTATCCAAATAACAACCAAGTTTAACAATTTTAGTTTAAGTTTATTTAGCTTGTATTTGATGTCATTGCAGTATGCTCAGATACTTTTGTTATTCATTTGATGATTGTAGAACTCATCAAAAAGATCATAGGACACTTCAAAAGTTGGACCAAAAATATTTGTTATTTAAAATATCTGGCATTTCAAGGTTGGCTTTATGCTCATATTAATATAAAGCATAATATAATTCTTTAGTTATTACAAGACCGAAATCTACGAAGAGAAAATACAATCTCGGACAAAACCGATCGATACAAGCAAATATCTTGCGCGTAAATTACACTTTAAAACTCTCTTGGCCTACAAGATGGCAAAAATATTTTATCTCCCTCTCCCTCCGTTCAATGTTGTTTCTTTTTTTACACAAGAACAACCTTGAAATGGGGAGAGGGACTGGACGATAAGGATTGTAGCAAAGTATCAGTATTAAAGTAAGTAAGTAAGTAAGTAAGTGAGTGAGCCGGAGTGAGTAAGTCAGTGAGTAAGTAAGTAAAACCTTTATTTCAGTGTCTATCGGATTTAGCTTCGTTGAAACTAATTAGACACACTTCTTTAAGTGATTATAAAAGTTACAAATGGAGTATAATACAATAATTGTAAACAAGTGAAATTAAAAATATATTATGTTCATATTTTTAAATATGTGGTTTATAGAGAGAACTGAAATTTGAGAGAATTTGGCCGAACAACTGTAATATCCTGGGGGATGTACACAGGCTACTGTAATACTCCAGGAAGTCATTTATGAAGAGCATCAGTGGCCATTGCATGTTTTCCTTCAATATGATGGCAGTATTCACAGAATACCAACAAGCAACTACTTGGAAATCCCAGTCTAAAGAAAGTGGGTTTGAGAAAAAAACGAAACGCTGAAAACTATTAAGAAATTTCTCTTTTTCACTTTTTTCGGAATAGTGAAATATCAATAAAAGTCGAGAAAATTGACTTACCAATTTCCTAGAAGAATGTGGAAAATACCCGACAATTTATGAAAAAAAAGATGACACTTATTTCAGGTTTTAATTAAAGGGAATAAAACCCAATCAAAAGGTGACTTTTTCCGTTCGTGTGTAGGAAACCATTTAAGAGCGAATGTTACCAACGGTCAGACATTTTCAAAATATTGTGGCCACAGCCGAAAAATCAATTCTGCTCATATTCTCATGTTAGGTAGACCTTAATATGAAACAAATCACTGCATACTTTGTTTGGCTGAATATCGATTTATTTTCAAGAAAATCGATAATAACCGAATTCTGTCAAAATGCCGCTTTTGAAGCTCAAAATTTAAGGCGAATCTCGAAGCTTCGCGTAGCAAAGTGAAACATTCTAGGACAATAAAAACTACCAAATCTTAAAGAACGATATCGAAATATATGTTGAGAGCAATTTGAGCAATTCTTGTCTTTTTATTTACAAAATATAATTAAATTTGTCCGACCTACTTTTAACTCGATTAAAAATAGATCAAAACTAACCTATTATTTAAGTATGTGCTACACAAAATAATTTGTCGAAAATCTGTCATTTGGAAGGCGAAGGGTGCTTCTTTTCGATCCCCAAAGGAATTTTTGGGGAAATGATTCAGTGCGATGTAATAAAATTTTAAAGTTGGCTAAAATGCGCTGATTCAACGGATACTGAAAAGTCTCCTTAATTAGTTCAATGTGCACATACACGCAAAACTTTAATTGTTTCGCAGTTTACGTTCAACCTACAACTACTTTAACATAAAACCTCTAACCTTTATGTTGCTGTATCAAAGAAGAGGGCTGTAGTCCTGTAGTTGTTGCTTCCTTCGAGATAATTGCAGCTCACTGAAAGATGACCAGCACGCCATGTTTGTTTAGTTAAGCATAATTCGGACGTGTTTGATGAGAAGATTCTCTGTTTCCATTTTCGTTCAAAAGAGCAGGCTTCAAGTACTCTCCACAAAAAAGCCTTTGTTTAACCATTAGTTTTGAACTGAACAGCGAACCAAATGCGTTAATTCTAAAACATTGTCTCTTGTCTTGTAGCTTCTTGTGGAATTTACCGCTAATTACGGTCAGAACTAGGCTCAGTTTCCAGCCGTGGGTGTTTCGGTGCGCCCGCGATTCTCTCCACTTCCACGGCTGGGTCCACCGGTTGTGCTATTGTTTAAATTGACCAATCAGGAAGAGACCCGCAAAATTCTGCGGGCATAAATTAGCTGATGAGTATTATGAATATGGCGGACGCTTCGATTCAAAGATGCTTGTAAATGAGCTGTTGGAACGTTTGGTGTAGCTCGTTTACAGCAAAAACAGTTTCGAGCCATAAAGGAGTTGTTTTCTGGATAAACTACGTTTGCAAATTTCAATACATCGGTATAGGGTTTGCCCGTTTCACGCGGATATTTGCCGTATAAACTTGATCCTCTGCATGCCGTAATACTGCGGCCAGCAAATGCTCCTGACCAGGATATAAAAAAAGAACAAGGATTGACTGCAGATGGAAGTCCAGCACCTTCGAACAACATGGTAATAAATGTGTCTTGTTTTCGATCTTCTGATTTTGAGAAATAAATATTTATGCCGTACAGTTCCGTACTATATTTGCGCGAAGTGTCGAGAAGTGAATACGAGTATAAACCTTAAACTGAATCAACTTTTCCCAGAATCACAAATGAATTCAAAGTACATGTAATGGGTTTGAGCATTTCTCAGCGAATTGAAATATCCACTTCAATGTTTATAACGTTTATTTGCTTTCATGGAGACTCAGCCGACCGTAAACCGGCCTGTAGTTTGTTTTGCCATGCATGTTTAATTCGGCTTTTCGAGTTTTTGTCGGGTATTTAACGCTGCAAATAAAGTGAATTGAAATAATGTGAGTCCATTAAATGAGCTGAAGTGGGATTTGATCTTTAGAATGATGCATTCGCTTCCATATTTGACAATTTGTAAATCAAATCGACTGAATAAAATCTCAAATTTATGCAAATTTTGAAAATGAACGTATTTTTGAATATTTAATGAGATGATGTCACGGACACGCTTTGATGCCCGTGGACCCAGCCGTGGAAGTGGAGAGGATCGCGGGCGCACCGAAACACCCACGGCTGGAAACTGAGCCTAGGTCAGAACGGGTTTCAACTGAAATCGACAACTACATGTAACGCAAGAAAGGAACCGGAAGTTCATTTTTACGAGGGATGGCTGGAAGAGGGTGGGGTATACAATATAAAAGCCTTATTTCATTTATAGTTTCTTGCTTTATTTTTAATCTATTAGGTGAACATTTATCGCACAAGCGCATATTTTCTGACATTTGGAATTAAAAACTGAAAATCCGCAGTACTGTAGAAGGGGGAAATGAGAATAATAAATTCAATAAACTGAATTGCAGTGAAAACTGCAAGCGAGAAATGCTCTGCTTTATCTGAAAGTATCTCAACTAAGGCCATATGATCACTTTGAAAAGCTTTCACGACCAGGAATAATGCCTGATTGTTGGGATCGTTATCAATCTGACTTCCGTTGTTCTCCCGAAATCTGAAAACTCCCAAATAATTCAAGGCCAAAATGGGGTGTATTTCAAGTTGTATATTATCTGCCTTGTAAACCAGCCATAACTTTCAATAAAGTTGTAATATCATTGTTATATTTTCCCAATAATCTAGCTTCAGTCCGGTTACGCATAGTCAAAGACCAACAGGGCCTGGCAGCACTATTTTTGAGTGGGGGGGGGGGGGGGGGGGGGGCTAATGCGAACGCGTCGGCGTTAGCCGTCTAGGGGGTCCGGGAAAATTGTGAATTTAAGTCCTCTGAAATGGCTGGAAATGCATCTAAAATTAACAAGCGTGGTGCAAATTACCAACTTTCAGCGCTTAAATGGCGACTGTTTTTAATACAAGAACGGCAAACAATCAAAACAATCAGAGATTTTGGTAGATATTTTCTTTCCAACAGCCAGAAGCCTTCGTTAATTATGATCATTTTACCATGTGCGCTTCTCTGTTGGTTATCACGTAGGACTCCCGCGTTCCGCGATGTCCAGAGCTGTGTATTCGATGTGTATAATTCTCAGTTTAAAGTATCTATGGCGATAAAATGTTGTCTTTAAAACGTTTCTTTATAAAATGCAAGATACAACTGCTCAATAGTTTAAAGTCAGTCAACTCAAAGTTATCTTAACTCTTGATATTTGTTTAGTTGTGACCGCGTCTACTTTGCTAATGGTCATTGCAACTTTTTGTCCCTAGCGAACTTCTGCAGATCAAAAGGAAAATTTTATCACCAACTTCCAGTAAAAAGCGTTAACTAGTGAAATGACTTCTGGAAATGTATTATTATTATTTTTTTTTTTAGCCCCTCCCCTTGCGCGGTCCCTTACCGAGAACCCTTTATATATTGAGCTATTTACTTTTCCCCACTAATCTAGCACTGGGGAAAAAATGAGAATAATAAATTCAATACACTGAATTGCACTGAAAACTGAACGCGAGAAATGTTCTGCTTTAGAAAATGAAAAACGCTCGACGGTTGCGTGACAGATACGTTCTTAACTTCCGGACCGGAGGTTATTTTTTGATAGGTGCTGGAAGAGGGTGAGGTTGAAGATACAGACTGATATCGTTGTAGGATGGTGACCAGTGCTACCGATGGGATGGGCTCTAAAGTCAGCAGCACTAACAAGAAAGAACCTCACTGTGGCTACGATACTGAAGCACGGTTCCAAGCTGGAGAACGCATCGGGCAAAGGGCTGATCCTACGAGTATATGGAAAGCAATGCGAAGAGCGAGGCACAGCGAAGGCTCTAGTAGTATCTTTGACAAGGGCGACTCCTCGGTCACACCTTTGTAAATAGCTCGATTTTTTTCTCGCTCAGTCGTGAAAAGAACTTACAGCACATACAAATCTGGCGATGAAGAAGTAGAAAGCCATCAACCGAATATTGGGGAAATATTAGTCAAACTGGCAACAAAAAACTCTACCAATATTCCCCAATACGGACCGAACAAGCTTAACGCGCGCACGCGAAAGTAAAGCATGTTCTTACATTTTTCACGCCACTTTGCGAAAGAATTAACCAAAATTGCTGCCAGACATAAGGAAAAATGTTTCTACTTTATACAAAACAGTTTTATTTTGTTCAATGTTTCAAAAAGGAATTCGATGAAATGAGTTCGTCAACGGTCCCTCTTAGCCTTCCGTATTGGAACGTCGGACTGCTAAGGGGCACCTTTTGGCGTGGACCAGTTTGCCATATAATAAATGGATATTCTACAAGAATTAGTTGGCAAGTGTGGTTGTAAAATTGTGCGATCGACCAGGTTGGACCAGACATCTAGTAGCTTGCATTACAGACAATTGATCAGTTTAGCCGTTGTCATTACACAACATAGTTCACTCACTGCTGACACACGTACGGCTGAGTGCGAAATAAATAATTAACAAGCAAGAATCCATTCTTGTATATGCGAGCGGCGAATTATATGCAAGCCGGCAATCACATGTGCAAGTCAAAAAAGAAATGCATCATTTTGTTTTTTCCTCAAAACTCTCCCACCTTAAAGGGAGGGTTTCACGGTTCGGCGCATGTTCAGGCTTATCAACTTTATCCGTTTAAAAACCCAACTCACATGTCGTCTCGACACTTCAGTAATCACATACTATTAACTAGTACAAGCAAAAAGAAGAATGACCAAAATTTACAAAAAAAATTAACGGATTACACCGAGAATTGCCGACATTGAATACCAGAATAAATCACCACAATAAAGTGTTGGCCCGAAGGATTTATTCTTGTTATTTTTTCTGGTATTCAAATGTCGACATTCTCGGTGTTATCAGTTGAATTTTGAATTTTTTTGCGAAGTTTGGTCATTCGTCGTTATGCTTGGACCAATTATAGTATGTGATTACTGAAGTATCAAGAAGTGCATGTGAATGTTTTTTTTAAACGGATAAAGCTGATAAGCCGGCGCATGCGCCCAACCGTGAAACACTCGCTTTAATGTCCAAATCCGGTGCCTCCGAAACCACCTCCTCCTAAACGTCCGTGGACGTTAAGCGGGTAGCTTGTGAAAACGTTGGCGGCCCCTTATTCTCCCTGTCCACACATGACTGGACCAGGGCTACATGTATATATAGCGCCATTGGACTTTTGGATTTTGGCGCTATATAAATGTATTTTTATTATTATTATTATTTATTATTATATTTTAAGGATAAAAATAAGCGAAAAAAGTTTAACACAACGTTTCGATGTCGCCATGACATCATTTTCAAGTGACAAAATAAAAAATTCAAACTGTCTTAATATATACAGTGTGAGGTGGTAGAACATAACAATAGGTAACGTAATTAGCATTGTGCATGGTAAATATGTCTAAAGAAATAGTTTTGCGCGGATGGAGTCCGATTGCGTGTTCAGGTTGGGCTTCTTCTCCTTTATGAACAACATCTCATAAATTAAACAGTCCAGTTTTCCGTTGCATTTCTTGAGGACGGAAAAGTTACTAGTAAGGTCGCCGATGGTTTTAATGCCGTGGTCGTTCTTTAAATGCTTTCCAATTGCTGAATACCGGTGTTCGTCAATACGTTGGTGTAAATGCCGGCCAGTGTAGCCGACATACTCTGCATCGCACAGATCACATTGATAATTGTACACTACGCATTGTTGGTTAATTAAAGGTGGTTTGGGTTCACGCATCTTAAGGTCTTCACAAATTTTGCGGCTCGTAAACACTGGTTGAAGAGTGTGATCGATTTTCTTGCTCAGGTCGGATAGTTGTTTTTTCACTGCATCGGCTGACTTTTGATCTTTAAATGGCAATACCACTCGGTGAACAGTATTTTCGTTGGCGGGTAGTCGAACTTGCACATCGGGGTCTCCAGACATCACTGAGGTGACAAAGTGAGAGATGGTAGAGTTGATGAGACTGTCAGGGTACTTGAGGTTCGTAAACATCAACTTCAAGCGATCACATTCAGTTATGAAAGACTCCCGTGTGGATGACAGGTGGAAAGCACGGTTTACCATGGTCTTGATTAGCGATTTCTTGTATCTTTTATCGACGTGGCTTTGGTGATGGAGCAGTAGGCCAGTATTTGTTGGCTTCCGGTAAACACTGGTTTCCAGTTTGCAGCCTTTCTTAAGTACTTCCATACCGACAAATGGTAACTTATTGTCAGATGCTAGTTCCATGGTGAAATTTATGGATGGATGACAGTTGTTAAGGATTGACAAGAAAGCTTCTGCTGCTGGTACATCTTTCATACTGGCGATCGTGTCGTCTACGTATCTTCTGTAGAAGTCTGGGAGTTTGTTGTCTTGTTCTAGTTTCTCCTCGATAGAGCAGAGAAATGCGTTTGCCACGAGGGGTCCCAAAGGTGAGCCCATGGCCACGCCATCAATCTGTTCGTAAAGCTTGCCATCGAACTGGAACAGTTGATTCTTGGTTGCTACTTCTAGCAGTTGAATCAGATCAGGCTTAGTGATATTTAGATTGTGTGTTTCATTAAACCAGTTGTCTACGAACGCCTTTGCAGCGATGATTTCGATGGTTTCTTGAAGCGGTACATTTGTGAACAGAGACGTGACATCATAAGAAACCAATATGTCGTTCTCGTCGATGTCCAGGTTTTGAATCTCTTCAGCGAAATTATTATATTAGTGGGGAAAAGTAAATACAGTAGTTCAATGTATATAAAGGGGTCTTGGTCTTTGACTATGCGCAACCGGACTAAAGCTAGATTATTGGGAAAATATAACAATGATATTACAACTTTATTGAAAGTTATGGCTGGCTTACAAGGCAGATAATATACAACTTGAAATACACCCCATTTTGGCCTGGGATTATTTGGGGGTTTTCAGGTTTCGGGAGAACAACGGAAGTTGATTAATCAGATTGATAACGATCCAAACAATCAGGCATTATTCCTGGTCGTGAAAGCTTTTCAAAGTGATCATATGGCCTTAGTTGAGATACTTTCAGATAAAGCAGAGCATTTCTCGCTTGCAGTTTTCACTGCAATTCAGTTTATTGAATTTATTATTCTCATTTCCCCCTTCTACAGTACTGCGGATTTTCAGTTTTTAATTCCAAATGTCAGAAAATATGCCGACTTGTGCGATAAATGTTCACCTAATAGATTAAAAATAAAACAAGAAACTATAAATGAAATAAGGCTTTTATATTGTATACCCCACCCTCTTCCAGCCATCCCTCATAAAAAAGAACTTCCGGTTCCTTTCTTGCGTTACATGTAGTTGTCGATTTCAGTTGAAACCCGTTCTGACCGTAATTAGCGATAAATTCCACAAGAAACTACAAGACAAGAGACAATGTTTTAGAATTAACGCATTTGGTTCGCTGTTCAGTTCAAAACTAATGGTTAAACAAAGGCTTTTTTGTGGAGAGTACTTGAAGCCTGCTCTTTTGAACGAAAATGGAAACAGAGAATCTTCTCATCAAACACGTCCGAATTATGCTTAACTAAACAAACATGGCGTGCTGGTCATCTTTCAGTGAGCTGCATTTATCGCGAAGGAAGCAACAACTACAGGACTACAGCCCTCTTCTTTGATACAGCAACATAAAGGTCGGAGGTTTTATGTTAAATTAGTTGTAGGTTGAAAGTAAACTGCGTAACAATTAAAGTTTTGCGTGTATGTGCACATTGAACTAATTAAGGAGACTTTTCGGTATCCGTTGAATCAGCGCATTTTAGCCAACTTTAAAATTTTATTACATCGCACTGAATCATTTCCCCAAAAATTCCTTTGGGGATCGAAAAGAAGCACCCTTCGCCTTCCAAATGACAGATTTTTGGCAAATTATTTTGTGTAGCACATACTTAATTAATAGGTTAGTTTTGACCTATTTTTAATCGAGTTAAAAGTAGGTCGGACAAATTTAATTATATTTTGTAAATAAAAAGACAAGAATTGCTCAAATTGCTCTCAACATATATTTCGATATCGTTCTTTAAGATTTGGTAGTTTTTATTGTCCTAGAATGTTTCATTTTGCTACGCGAAGCTTCGAGATTCGCCTTAAATTTTGAGCTCCAAAAGCGGCATTTTGACAGAATTTGGTTATTATCGATTTTCTCGAAAATAAATCGATATTCAGCCAAACAAAGTATGCAGTGATTTGTTTCATATTAAGGTCTACCTAACATGAGAATATGAGCAGAATTGATTTTTCGGCTGTGGCCACCAAATGTCTGACCGTTGGTAACATTCACTCTTAAGAAGCTGGTTTTTATGGTGTTTTGTATTTTCTGAATTCAGATTTTTCTGAAAAGTGGAATTGCCGGAAGCTATCACTGATTGGTCTATGATTCTTTGTTTAGGCGTGCGCATGCGTGCTAGCTCTGCATAATTTTTTTCCACAGGTTTTCTTTCAATATTTATTCCTGGTTAAATCTATTTAAAATTAAAAAAAATCATGCAAAGGCTGTTCATTCGATTAAATTCTCCAAATGTTAACGTTATTATATCATCAACTTTTTAAAACATTTGTTATATTTTTAATGATTGACTACTTAGTTAAACATTAACTTGATTAAGTCAATTTATTAAGTTGATTATTAATTTAGGCCAGAGTCCAGTTCAGAGGCCAGTCCAGAGTCCAGTCCAGAGTCCAGTCCAGAGTCCAGTCCAGAGTCCAGTCCAGAGTCCAGTCCTTGTTTTCCAGCTGGCCTGTATTTTAGCGTTTTGAAGCAAACAAACTAATTTACTTTTAATAACTCAGACGAGACTGCCTTACTAAAAATAGAGGGCGCTTTGTACAATGGATTCTTTTGTACGCTTTCAAACCGCGCGCTATCCCTCCCCCCGAAAAGCCTGATACTCAGGCTAACTGCACGCAAAAGTCATCTGGAAACTTCCAGCTGTTAAATGGCATGTTGGGTTCATCGATTTTCAAAGAAATATTCGTTACGGGTCAGAAAATTATTAAAGAGGTTTCGGAGCCAGTCCATGTAGGGATCAAGCAATTATGGAAATGGTCAGAAACAACCCTACCTAAAAAGCTATTTCTGTTGAAATGTATTCACGAGCAAGTCATTTCTTCGCAAATGGAAGCAAATGCTAATATTTGTGGGTAAACCAACAGAAACTTGATTGAAATTTGTTTGTTCAAGACAAAACGGAAGTATAGAAAATATTTGAAGGACAATAAACACAATAACCTCCTTTTGGCTTTAAAATATTCACTGATAATTGTCCTTATAGTATACTCAACAAAATATGCAGCTTCTGATTGGTCAATGACGAGTGCATAAATAGGTTATAGAGTGCAATACGGAATTGTGATAAACGGTACCGGACAAGTAGAGTAGTTCAATAAACACAATAACCTCCTTTTGGCTTTAAAATATTCACTGATAATTGTCCTTATACATTATCTGTTCCTTGAAGCTCACAGTTTTCCCAGTGGAACTTTGAACTGGACTCCTGACAGTAAGACGTCATTTTCTGAACCAGACCAGCTACCGGTACAAAACCACAGGAAAGTCCACAGGGAGCAGAGGAGCTAAATTTGACTTTTGCGAGTTTCGATCTATATATGCTGATACGTGACTTTTGCGAGTTTCGATCTATTTGCTTTTTGTTTTTTATGCGCATGCGCATTAAAAAACAATGATAGAGAACCGTAAAATGTTAACACTTTGGGCGTTAGTCAAACTTCGGTGTTCCCCTGGGATTTCCCGAAGTGACACATCATCACGAGTGTTATTTCGTATCGTCATCGTAATCAATCTTAGGCCGAACAACCAACAGTCATAACGGCCATGATGCAGTGGACTTCCCAAAGAAGGGAAAATTTCAACTCCGCCACTCTGAGGTTTTCAGAAGAGAAGAGAAGATCAGACAATAGATAATTCGTGGAAACGTTTTTCTGTGAATGAACTGAACATACATACATGCACACACACACACACATACATACATACATACATACATACATACATACATACACACACACATACACACATACACACACACACACACACACACACACACACACACACACACACACACACACACACACACACACACACACACACACACATACATACATACATACATACATACATACATACATACATACATACATACATACATACATACATACATACATACATACATACATACATACATACATACATACATACATACATACACTTTATTGAGACTCCCTTATATAGGGCTATTCTGTCACAATGTATAATAAACTAAATAAATAAATAATTTAACTATTTAATAGCAATTTAACTAAACCTTACATCCAGGCGCCGGTGATTTGATAAATGCGAATTTTGTATTGACCTCACTCTACAGAGAGGAATTAAAATCAGCAAATAAGTGAATCTGTATATATAATAATACAGACGCAAAACGTCTCCATTAATTAACGGCGAAATATTTCATCTGTATATAAAGATGCACCTAAAACTTTTGCCGTTAATTAATGGCGAAATATTTCATCTGTACATATTAAAGGATGCACCTAAAACTTTGCCTCCAGACGGACTTACACGGAAATCGGTCAAATTTTCCAAATGACTCAAAATCGAAGAAATATAATTTTATAGGGTGAAAATCTAAAAACGTTTGCCTCCGGACTTCCATAGATTCGGCGCTCAGACTCCATTTTCAGTTCCTGGATCCGCGCCTGACATCACTTGTTTTCGCCGGGTTCTAATTCAGAACCCGGCGAAAACAAGTGTAATCACACAATTATTAAGAGACCTAACCTGAAATATTAAAATTGCCAAAACCTTACATCTGGACTGCAAAGTTTTTGCCAACTATGATTCCTTTCATAATGTTTAACTAAGAGACAAGAATTTAGATGTAAGGTTTTGGCAAGTTATTTCAGGTTAGGTCTCTTAATAATTGTGTGATTACAATAATATCAGAAATTTCTACGGCCCCCTCTTTCTTAAATTTGTGGATCCGCCCCTGTGTTGTGTTCTTGGGCAAGCCATTTAACCCACACAGTGTCTCCCTCCTCCCAGGAGTACAAATGGTTACCAGCAACAAAATGCAGGGGGGGGGGGGGGGGGAAATCTGCTATGGACTAATATCCCATCGTATATCCAGGAGGAGTAGCAATACTCCTAGTCGGCTTCATGCTACAGAAAACAGGATACGCCCTGGCAGCGTGGGTCAGTTTGGCCAGAGTGCAGCTTAACCTATTGTTTGCACAGTATACAATACACTTGAATATTATTTTAACTGAGTGAGCATTCATTCCCCAATATAATCATTTAATAATTTTCCAGCATCCATTTATTATCCAAAATGGCCATATGGCTGAATTGATTATTGGGGTTAACCCATCATTTTTTTTTGTTCAAATGGTAAACAGCTTCCAGTAACCAACCCCATTATTAGGATCTATTTGGAAAACCCATACCTTAAGGAAAATTGCATTCCCACCGGATTTTTACTGCAAATAGCAAGTAATTTCATTACCATAATGTGCCTCATTCATACCCCTGCAAATAGCATAACTTGTCTTCATTGGCACCAAACGCATAAAAAACAAGTACGCATTGCAGACCTATTTTTTTATTTGGCTTCGCCTAAGATATATATAACAAAATAAACAGAAAACGGAATAAATATTACAAATAGGCAGGGCAACCACAACAGCATGGCCAATTACAGTGAACCCAAGAACTAGAAAAATATATTTTTATATAGGCGATGTTTCTCGTTACGTCACCTATTGTTATTAATGTACCAACCAGATAAATATTGTCTGTTGAAACAAAGAGTTCTTTTGTTTAATGGTTGGCAAATTTGAATAACAAAACAAATTTGACGTAATGTTGATCAACAGTGAACACTCCTATATGTATGTATGTCTAAATTAGATACTAATTAGAATATAGATCGAAACTCGCAAAAGTCAAATTTAGCTCCTCTGCTCCCTGTGGAAAGTCACGAAGCCACGCTTGTCGCGCTTGGCTCTTTCCTTTTTAAAGAATTAGTCGTCCATTTTCTTCCTGTAGTTATTTCATTGCTATAATTTGTCGAAAAGTTGCGAAAACAATTTAAATTTCAGAAATTTGCCGTTAAGCTAGTGATCATCACCCTTGACTCGAATTCCGGGTTCGAATTGCGAATTTCGAATTGCGCTCCTACAATCAGTTTACAATGCACAAATCTTGCGGTTCAAAATTGTAGTTAAGATATAACTGTCATCAATCAAATCAACATCGAGTCTTGTTTTGAATTTTCGATTCTTCATTTGAAAACGAATTTGCAATAATGAATTATTCATTAATGCACTCTTGGCAGTAACGCTTGTACTGTTTTGACTGTAAAGCATTTTTTCTGGTCTCCGTCGAATAACAATGAGTAGCAATACACTGATAGAGGTGTTTGGTCACATCCTGTTCAGTTTTACACGAGGCGTAACAGAGCACTACAACCCGGAAGAACCTGAATACACGGCAGAGTCTTTTGGCTACGATCCTCTACAAAGCACAGGTCGAGAATGGTATTATCTTCCGGTTGATGAGCTTATTTATCAAGAATACAGCGACAGAGAAGTCACAAGCTTCCACGCTTTACCAACTCGCAGTCTCGATGTACGAGTTAAAAACGTGTGCTCAACAGAGGACAGCGACGATGAAACACAGGAAGGTCAACAGGATGAAGATAGAGCAATGGCTTGGAAGCGACTCAGACCATCCGCTCTCCGTACAGTTTGTAAATCAATGTACATTGGAGCTTTGATTTCACTACTAACTGCTACCATCATAGGTTCAATGTACATGCTGATCTCCTACATATGTTTTAAAACTGTAAACGACTATCAATTTCATCCAAAGAAGTCCATTCCAACAAAAGTGCAATGGATGAGATCAATTTCCGATGTGATATCTTGTGCCTTTCTATACACTTGGTTCTTTGTATGTGTGCTTTTCCTGTTTCGCCCATATCAGTTAATGGGTGTGAAAAGAAAACTGATTCTGGTTGCCTCGCTTTTCTATTGTTTGGATGCAGTTTATCGCGTGACTCTACAAGCCCTGGGAATATCTCATTCCATGTTTACTAAGTTACAAAAGCTTCCACTCAACATTTTATTTTTTCTCAGTGCTTGTTTGCATTTTTATTTTCTAACGAATCACTTCCGTATGCGAAGGACGAGGGCACAGCAAGCGACTTTGTTCTTAAAAATGACAGTTCCTTCCTGTTCTATCATAATTGTTGCAGTTCTTGTGGTCTCTCTCGTTTACCCAGCGTATAACAAGCAAGACAAGGACGGTAAACTGCTAATCGCAATCTTCGCTCCTCTCATTGGAGTCGTGTTCAAAGTTATCTCGCGAATTTGTGCTCAGCGGTTATGGAACATTACCCATCCGGGATATTCATATGCCTTATTGGCGCCGTTGTATTTTACCTCGGCGGTCATGTTTCGAGTTTTACAAGCGGACCTTTGCAGTTTGGAATCTATCGCCATTCTTGGAGTAATTCACGGCGCTGCAGAAGTCATAGAACGAAGCACCATGGTTGTGATTGATCACATTGGTCATCTGATTTGGAAAAGAACATCAGCTCCTTGGGGAAGTTTTCGTACTCCTCGCCATGAGAGACTAATGGCTGATATCGCTATCATGAGCATGTTGTCTGAATCAACTGCTATAGTGTCTGTTAATGGTTTTTTGTACTTGTATCAATTTATTTACTTACAAAACGAATCTCTTTTAAAACTGCTGGAGTCTTTTGCCATTTACACTTCCGTTCCGCTGGTGATTGAGTGGTTTTTCACCAGCGTGTCTCTTGCGATCGAGACTCGTTACCAGAATATGGCTGTCATGGCTGTTTGGCGAAAAAGATGGAAAAGACACATTTCAGTAGCAATTGTTACTGCGGTTTCAGTAGCGATATGGACCAGCACAAACCTTCTGACAACTGCACATGAGCGATTTAAAGAGTCCTCAGATCAGTCTTGTAAAATGTTTACTTTTAAGTAAAATAATAGGGGAATTATAGAATATAGCTTACAAACGACCCCCGGGGGAGACTCTCATTAGTTCCATACGGAAGTGACGGGGATGCTCGTCGTCCCTTTTAGGGGTGTAAATTATGGATTGTGGTCCCCCTTAGGGTGTTCAGGACGGAACGGCGATATTTTTAGCCATCAAGGTATCTTTTAGGGTTGTGGCACGCGAAGAAATGATAAAAAAAAACCACCGTCATACTGTGTATAATGGTATCTTTTAGGGGTCAAAAAAGGCTTGAGCCACGCCCAGCTTGGCCCCTTTTAGGGCATAGTGTAATTTGAAATTTCCGACGAGCTTCCCCGTCACTTTCATATAAGGGCCCCCCCCCCGGGAAAGGACCTCACCCAAAAATCTTATTGTCACTGATTGGTTGTTACTCGGTTCTGAATTTCCGCTCGCAAGTAACAACCAATCAGGACACTACACGGATCTCTTTAGAGCTACGTCATTAGTATGGAATTTTCGGCTCGAATCTCGCGCTTCTCTTGCGAGAGGGGTAAAAATTGAGCTCGCGAAGAAAGACGTCTTTTCACTAAGACTATCCGAATAACAACCAAGTTTAACACTTTTAGTTGAGGTTTATTTAGCCTGTATTTGATTTCATTACATTATGCTCAGATAGTTTTGTTGTTCCTTTGATGACTATAGAACCCACCAAAAAGATTATAGGACTCTTCAAAAGTTGGACCAAAAATATTTGCTATTTAGAATATACAAAACAAAAAGCTTGCTAAAATAAGGTTGGCTTTATGCTCATATCAATAAAAAGCATAATTCAATTATTTATTTATTACAAGACTGAAATGAACGATAACAAGAGAAATAGAATCTCGGACAAAACTGATCGATACAAGCAAATATCTTTCGCGTAAATCACACTTTAAATATCTCTACAATCTCTACAAGTCTACAAGATGACAAAAATATTTTTACCCCCCCCCCCCCCTCTCCCTCTGTTCAATACAATACAATACAATACAATACAATACAATACAATACAATACAATACAACAATACAATAACCTTTATTTTGACACGATGATAATTAAAGCATGACAATGCTTTTGGGGTCCTGTGCTATAAATAATAATAATAATTTAGCATAAAATAAGACATAAGGTACAATAAAGAAATAATAGAATTACAAATTGTTATTTTTTTACTAATAAAATTTTAGATGTGGCATGTTCTTTGGCTGTGTTTGTACTGATACACTGTTAAAATCAAGTTCCTTAATAACGTTATCTCGTTTCACTTTAGAGTAAAACTGTTTGAAATTGTTGTTTCAAAGAGCTGCCAATTTATCCTGCATCTTTTTTACACAAGAACAACCTTGATATGGGGGAGAGGGACTGGACGAATAAAGATTGTAGCTTCTTCGATACTGTTCGAGATTTCATTCATTTATACACTAAAGTATAAGTATTAAAGTCAGTCAGTAAGTAAGTAAAACCTTTATTTCAGTGTCTATCGGATTTAGCATCGTTAAAACTAATTAGAGAAACTTCTTTAGTGATTAAAAAAGTTAAAAATGTACTACCCTAAAATTCCGAAATAAGCCCCGGGGCTTATATTTTTCAACGGACTTTTTGAGGGGATTATATTCAGAAGGGCTTATTATAGGAAGCTGTTTTGCGTTTCAAAATCGGCTGGGCTTATAACTGGAGGGAAACTTTTGTCGACAATTATTCAATGCGCAAATGATAATATTGGGCGTTAACTAGAAATTCGTGACAACGTAATCCCTCTGAACATGTCAACTTCAAACACAACAGCAATAAACTTGATTGAAAATGGAATACCAGTTTATCATACCAGTTTATCGTTCATACGGTAGTTTATAGTTTATACCGTAGTTTATACTGTAGTTCATACGGTAGCTCATTGTTCAGCTTTGGTTTATTTTGTATTTGAGGGCAATTCCCAAGTATATAAATCCCCCGGTGGCTTATATTCGGAGGGGCTTATTATAGGAGGTTTTTTTGCGTTTCGAATTTGGGGGCTTATATACGGAGGGGCTTATTTTTCGGAATTTTACGGTATATAATACAATAATTGTAAACAAGTGAAATTAAAAATACATGACGGGGTAAATTATTGTCCTCAGTTTTAGCTTGAAACTGAAATTGATGCTGACCAGCTTTTGCATAAATCATCAGTATAACACTTATCCACTGGATATCCGCGTTGTCCACCTTTGGAATTGAAATTGCATGTACAAACTAAACAGATTTGATCTGAAGTTGGTTCGTTGTAGAAGAAAGATCAGCTTGTATAAATTAGGAGCTGTCCACTTTTAACAAGCATATTTTTTAGACACACGTGCTTGCCTGGTACGGCGGTTTTCGGTATTTTAATTGGACTGATTCGAGTCTCTTCATGACAAACATGTCTTCTTGACCTTCTTTAGTCTTCGCAACACGCGAAGATCTTGCAACAAAATAATAAGTTGAAATATACAATATTTGAGAAATAAGTCGAAGTTAGAAGTTCTGTTATGTCAAAAGGCCGATATAAAAACGTGCGAGCAACTGAGGACTTCATTAACATACGTCAAATGACAATAAGAACACGCGTCCAATACTGATACAGAAAGATCGTCAAAAGCAAAAATGTCAGGCAAATATATATTTTTAACTTTGATCACATGTATAAAGAAAGCGGAAGTGGCATAATGCACGCACGCGCAGTATACGCTATATTTTTTAAGATTGTGGCCGAGACTGACCTACTTGCTTTAGCCAGTGTTCACAGATAAAAACTTGCGAAGCTAGTGCAAGAGAGTGGACCATTTTTTGCTCTTGCATTTTCGTTATAAGTGTGAATCAGGTAGCGTGCGTTATTTACACCGTCTGAAAGCGATTGCTATCTTTATCAATATCAACTCCTCAGTAGAGTATCGAATTCACTGCGGCGTGATACTGTATAATTTTTTAAATAATTAAAACCATGAATTGTACGGGAGTGTCCTTGATTGGAAGCTTTGATAAAGACGGTCTCCTCTCTCTTTATCGATGTCCAGTTCTCTCAGAAAATTTTAATCAGCACTCAGTTATATACGATAGGTTGGTTTGGAAGCAGCACAGGTAGCCAAAGAAACGACTGAAAATCAATAAAATGATCCAAAAATGATCAAATATTTATCATCTTATCATACTTATATTGCATTTTGGTGTTAGCGTTGTTATTCTACGAGCAAACAAAGGCAAATTTCTAAAATAGCTCCCAACCCTTATTAAGTGGCGCAAAAAAAAAAAAAAGCCACCATGTTCAGTGCGCGCGCACTGAACGCGTGAAATTATGCGCAATAAGCATGCGCATATATGAAATACGTAGATCTAACACTGGGCACCGTTTATCGAAAAAAAACTACCAAACAATGCGGTATTGTCAGTCAATTGAAACAGATACATGTAGGACTCAGTTTTGGGTTACAAAGTAACTCTTTTATTTTTACTGCTCATGATCACATGTGCGTCATATTTTAAATGTAGTCACTTTAACGACATTTTTTTCTTGATCTACATACATAGCTATTATGTCCTCTCATGGCTGTCTGTAAATATAAAAATACATTCATAGTTAACAAAGAAGAATTGATTATGATTTTGAAAATTACTTTTGCTAATAAATGACGTTAGCTCGATTGAAGAGCCATCGATTCCAGTCTCGTTCTTACTTTCTCTCTGCCAACACTCTCTTTTATTTGTTGTTCAAAGTTTCAGGATAGTGATTACAAGATTAAAGAATGTAATATGATGTTCTTACGTTACTAGTACTGCAATTGATTGTAAAATTGTCTCAAAAAATCAAATATTTTTGAGAGAAGTTCTCAACAACTCGATCGTTTTCAATATATTAGATGTGTGTCAGTTTCCCAGCAATGGAAATGAAATTTTGTACACCATACTCCAGAATGAGTCCTAAGTTTCCACACCATACCGCTATTTATTCATTTCACAATTCAAATTTCAGGTCGGCAGGTTTCCACGTTTCTCCGTTGGCTAAAAAAAGTAATTCAATTTCTCTGTAGTCACATCCCCGCCCAGCAGCACATAGCAGCATAGCTTCAATTTGGAAAGTCCCGTGAAGGGTCAGGTGCACATGGAACTCGTCATGAATTCAAAGCTCCCTTAAGCAGGCACCCTCGGGAAACAGAAAAAGTGTCCGCAACTGGAGATAGCGGCCTACGGAAATGTGTAAAATACAGAGTTTGTATAAGCTAGAGTTCAACCGGGGCTTTGTCAAGGCGGCCTAAGTAGAACTGTCCGCATACGAGAGTGTCCGCTCAGAGAGCTTCGACTGTATAATTAAATTTATGTTAGACTGCGAGCAGTCTCTATTTTTCGCTAAAGTCCGTGAGGCGAACGCGCGATTTACGAGTGGCGCGCGCCGCGACTAAATTAATGTATACCTACCTATTAGACGCAGCAGATTCTTCCCTGGCATTGTCCCATTCCGTAGTTTTTTCTCTCGCCCGGATCACACACGTACTTGCATTTTCCATTCACGCCATGGTATATCCAACAACCCATTACTGATTCCTCTATGTGATAAATGGAATTTCAGTTGTTATAATAAAATTGCACAATACCTAAAGTAATCATATTTAAAGACAAAGAATGTATATTCCTATTTTCTTCTAGATTTATATATTTTCAACAGTTTGGAGCGTGAAAATATTACGGACTAATGTCAAGAACTTTCAATCTCTCAGGGTTCTCATCAGGACATGATAATGAATATTATATTAGTTACTTCGTTAAAAACGCTGGACAAGCAAAAAAAAATATACATGTTCCAGGTATGGTCTCTTGTTGAGAGCGAAGCTCATCATACAAAATGCAGATCCACGAAGCACTTATAAAACGAAGCACATATAAAACGGAGCACATATAAAACGAAGCACATATAAAACGAAGCACATATAAAACGAAGCACATATAAAACGTCCCGCACTAAACTTTTGTTATTACCCCTCCTCTTAGATAATATCCTCGTGAATAGCAGTTTCCTTGTAGATAATACTTCGATTCTGCGCTCGCTCTGATCAGCTAAAGGACCAACCTCGTTCCCAGGGTCTCTCATCTTCCCGCTCCAGGTGTTGCTAAAGGACTACATTGTATGTTTTATCATACTACAAAGGCCATTCATTACAGACAATCTGATTGAGATGGTGATCTATTTGACACGTTGCTGTCCAATCAATCCCCGGCTGTTTAAAGCACCACTTTGTGTTAGGTAATGTAGGGTCCCAACAACAAGATTTGTTCAGACATTGCTCTTTTGTTATCCCATAATAACCACATTCCTGGCGTTCAGAAGGAGCAACAGGGCAAAGTCCATCAGGGAGATCTGTAATGTAACGAAAAATGCAAATAGAAACGTATTCGATTCAACAGGAATTTTCTGAAATGATAACCACGCTATTTATGTTCCCAATAATATAATGCACTGAAGTTTAATTGACAAATTGAGCTCTGCAGTTCAAATCTGTTTAGACTTTATAAGTAAAAATATTTTATTTGTGTTAGACTAAGCACTACTAATAACCTTGTGCATTTGCAATAGCGAAAAGGGCGTAACATCTGGTATGGCTCCAAAAATGGCTTTGCGCATGTCATACATCAAACAACTACACCCTCTAAAGCAATTGAATGTTTACATTACATTACATTACATTACATTACATTACATTACATTAATACATTACATTACATACATTACATTACATTACATTACATTACATTACATTACATTACATTATATTACTATTTCAACATATGAAACAAAATATAATTTTAAATAGGTCCAGGTATTTTTTGTCCTGGGGGGTTCGTGCATGTGTCCATAAATGCTTGTCCGTCCAGCACAATAATATATAATATCACAAGTTACGTACATAACAAATACATTTTCGTACGTTTATATTTCCTTACGAAGCAAAATTTTGCATTTTGGTCACTTTCATCCCAACAGCAGTCTCTTGCCAAGCAGGTCTCTTTATCGATTCCAAGCCATCCGCATTCATGTCGGTTACCGCCACTGACATCACAGCTTCCAGCGCCAGCTGGAAGATCTGATACAGAGTAAAATGAGCTGAGTCACTACAAAATATTCGCAATGATTAAGTTACGATTTTGTTATGATCATTTCACTGAAGAAAAAAAACTGAATCACGTTAAAGTAACATTTTAGATAATAAAGATGATTTCCAGTCCGCAGTCTCAGGGTTTGTTTTCATTTATGTTTTGAATTCGTTGATATGTTACACTTCGGTAATAGCGTACATGAAGTTTTTGAGTTCGCCATTACGGGTCGTTACGTTTAGGATGCTCGATGAGATGAAACGTCGGTTGGGGATAATGTCGAGCGTTAATAATGAAGAAAAAGGTAAGTTTGTCCGGGAACTTTTATTTTGGCTAGTATTTACATTCCATACATTCCATTTGTTATAGACTCAAAAACATTGCAGGGCGGAGATTGCGAAGTACGGACTGGAAATCATCTTTTTTAACGCTCGGTGCCACCATGGTGCTTGCCACATTAACAATACAAAATTACAATTTATTATTTGTAAAGGACAACGAGATGATTGGCATTTAAGGCTAAAATTTAAAATTGCCCACACTTTAATTCCTCGAAATTCAAGCTTGTGCGCTTGAAAATGTATCTTTTTTTCTAGTCCACTTAAAACGATCTGCACCAAAAACTAAAATTTATTCTGCCAAAAATTCATAAAGAATAACTTTCTAAGCTTGTCAGCAAACAGTGGTCTGTGTTCTTGGTTACGTTTTATTCTCATCTGATTAGATGCAGCAGGTTTGAGGCAGGTGCAGGAGACAATGACGCCATCTTGTCAGAGAGAGATTCCAAATGATAATAGTTAGGTGCCATTATTTGTATACGAGGAAAAAACGAAGCGTGTAAAATAAATATGATAACAAATAAGATCCTTTCCACTTGGTTCAGCTGTACTGAAACAGATAATTGAATTTATTTTGATGACATAATTCTCACCTTGATACGCTGCTATGGCGATGTAATTCGCAGGTCTTACTTTTCATGGTAGTAATAAGTTTCTTAATACTGATTTTTCTTGCATAGAAAATGATAATTCCCTCTTTATATGGGGGCTTTTATGGTTTATATAGGACCATCCTTGTTTCAGAAATCTTTTTAGTATACATGTAAGTGTAGTTTTTTTATTTTTATTTTACCTTCTTCTTGGTTAGCTGGGTTCCCCCACATCCCCCACACGATTACTGCTTCAACGACCAACAACAAAATCACGAATTTCATTCCCATGCTGAGCTGTGGTTAGAAGAAAAGAAATGTTATCTGTTCTGAACTAATCTTTTGTTCTTTTAACTCCGCCATTGCCTGGTCCCAAGTCCAGGATGCGAAAGGAGGAGGGTTGTGTGTTGGACTAGCAACCCACCACGTAAAAAATAACTTGCTACCGAACAACTAGCTTTAAAATCCGTGAGACATGTCGTGTAGCTAAGCGTTTATAACATTTGATGTTTTCTGAGGGTCTCGAATGTTTAGTTTTGTCGTCCAGAAGAAAACACAACTCAGCTAAGACTTATTATTGGTAAATTAAAACGTGCTTGCGAAATGTTTTTTTCTTCAACTGATATAATAATGTTAAGAAGCTGATTTTTGAGAAGGTGTGATTATTTCCTAACTTAAAATAATCATCTACTCTTTACTTAATCATAAATGAAAAACATAAATTGTTACTTGCTCTTAATTACTTTTCTTACTATCGAGTATTTAAACCTACCTCCTCAATATAAAAGAACGCCGAGATATCAAAGTACTTACTTCACAGTACGGCGCTGCTGTCCAACTGAACTACAGCGAGAAGAGAACCTTGATATAAAGATATGTACTCTATAATGTACCACACAATATCACGTGACTCATATCAAGATCATTTAGTCGCTGCGGTTTTACACTCCTTTAAAAATCATTTGCCCTTACCTTTGTTTTGCTTATTTATCCTCACCTTATTGTTATTTATAGCAAGATCTAAAGCTAAACCAACCTAAGCCTAAAAGATAAATAGGTAAAGCAAACAATTTTACGGGTGTCCAGACTTGAATAACAGTTTTAATATTACAACAACAGTGCATCGTTAGCGTTATTCTGCCCTGAAGTTGTTGTAAACGAGGAAAAAGAACTCTGGTTTTAGCACTCACTATTATTTGGTTTCTTGTAACAAAAAAAACGACAAATATTGCTTCGTAACCAAGAGAACTTTACGTTCGATCGACATATCGTGACTACTGTTCAATTATAATATAGATATATTAGACTCTGCGCGCGCACTGATTGGTTAAAAAATCCAGCATTATGATAGTATAAAACGTGGCGTGCTTCTTCATTTCATAAACTACGCACATATCAGGGACTGTCAAAACCTTCTAAGAGATTTGTGTTAATTTCATCATGCTCCTAGAGCAACCGTCACTCTTCGTTTATGATCTCTTATCTACGTCACAGATGGCGCATCGTGAAGGTAGTACCTCCTCTTAGAAAGTTCGGTATATCATGTAATTGTTTCACTATAAAGAAGGATATATACTGTCAGTGTTAATTATATTTAGCTTATATACGAACTGAAAAAGTCGCCGATGACCAACGGCGACGTAATTCAGTCTGTATAAAGAAGGACACATGTATAAAGAGCATAAAAGGCATAAAAAGGTATAGGGCATAAAAACTCGCCGATGAACAACGTCGATGTAATTCAGTGTGTATAAAAAGGACACATGTATAAAGGGCATAAAAACTCGCTGGTGAACAACGGCGAGGTAATTATGAGATTTTGGTCCGCGCAGAGATCAGATTCAGGATCAGGAATATCGGGCAATATTTCACAGTATACTATGTGGCATGCAAGACACCTCGGTATGCAGTTTGACCTCATACATCCCGGAGAATATCTTATATTCCGGCAACAATATTTTAACTGTATGATATTAGGCTGTATTCATTTAATAATAATAATAATAATAATATTTTGACAGGAAGCCCATGTCACATTTGTGTTTTTCAATGGGGCCCTGTAAAGTAAAATAAAAATACAAAACAATAAATCAATTAAAAAGAACTACAATACAATACAATACAATAAAATACACTAAAATAGGGATAAAAAGAAGGTCAAAAATCTATCGATTCGGTTACTAGTAAAAAAGCTATCCTAAAATTTAAAAGATCGACTAAAAGATACAAATTAGCTAACACATGCTTTTTAACTTTTTAAACAGCGATAGGGAATTTAAATTACGACACTCGGCCGGTATATAAAAAGTAGACAATAGAGAAAGTCTCAGTCGTAATTTTTATTTATTTATTTCACAGCATGGACAGCATGCTGCCTTTACATTTTATCACATTAAAAGCGAATTTAAGTTCTTCTTCAGTCGAGGCAGACATGGCAGCTGTTTGGGCATTTCTCACTCTGTAAAATAAAGTACAATCATTATTAGACTGGGAAATGATGCTTTTATAAGAATTGATGTTTTGTAATATTTTATCATAAAGTATACTAATGGAAAATGAACAATGCAGATAAATTCACACCGCGTAGAAGTGATGGGGTTAAATCTTGGTATGGATAAGTTTGTTTGCGAGGGAGTAGCCACCGTTGTTCATCGTCAATTAACAATTTATTAACATTTGATATCGATAGGATCCCATGTGACCAACATATAAATGTACTTTCTTCGATCTCTTCAAAGGTTTTATACTAACATTTTTTTCCGAATAACGTTTACAACAACATTAAGCATATTTTACTTACTATTTCCGTAGCCTTAGTAACAGCAGATGCGTCCCTTGCATTCTCCCTTTCCGTACGCTTTGCTTTTGCCCGGGTCACACACGTATTTGCAAGACCCAGACACGCCATGGTAGATATAGCAGCCCATCGTCTCCTCCACTGCCAGATATAAAGCATTTATTTTCAAGCGTAAGAAAAACTGAACCACACAATTCAATTCAAAACATAGCGTAACCTTAAATTAATCCAATTAATTAAATGTACCGAGTGTATCAACTGTTCTCTAACATGTTCAGGTCCTGTAGTGTAGTTAGCAGTTATAATTAATTTCCCTGTCATACTTCAGTGTAAAGTGCCCTCTTAATATTTATCTCTGTGATGCTAATTAGGGAGCAGGAAAGTTGGACCCGGGGCAATCGTATTTAAAGTTCAGTTGGTGATTAATCTAGTTTATGGTGAATTCAAGATAGCCTGCTACTGGAGAAAAATGAAGCGCGAGTCTCCTCGCGCGTCGCGTCTCTCTCGCGCGCGCTCCCAAAACTCGCGCACTTCTCCACTTAGCGCTGCTACGCAGGCTACACTCATGTGTTATTTAAATACTCACTTGGCTGTTTAAAGCAGAACTTCGCGTTCTCTACTGATTGGTCCCAGCAACAGGATTTGCTTAGACATAGCTCCTTTGTTATCCCATAATACCCACATTCCTGGCGTTCGGAAGGAGCAACAGGGCAAAGTCCATCAGGGAGATCTGTAATGGGATGAAAAATGCAAATAGAAACGTAAATAATATCTCTAATCAAAAATTATTTTTTTAAAGTGAAAACTAAACTGTTATTGCTTACAATGATGTAGTGCACTGAAGTTTAATTGACAAAATATATCCAGTTCAAATCATTTTAGGACTCATAAATATAAATATTTTATTTGCGTTCAGATTGATATATTGTGAAGCACTACTAATAACCTTGTGCGTGCATGTGAGCGAAAAACGACGGCACATCTGCTATGGCTCAAGAATGGTTTTCCACATGTCATGCACCCGAAACAACTACACCCTCTATTTTAACATATGAAACAAAATGTGATTTTATACAGGTCCAGGTATTTTTCGTCCTGGAGTGGGAGACTCCCATATAAAAGTGACGGGGATATCGTCGGAAATTTTGAAAAGAATCCCGAACAGGTACCAGAATCTCGTTTTGTGGGCGTGGCTCAAATCCCCTCCCCCCACCCCCTCGACAGGTACATGTACCATTTCTTAAACGACAAGTACTTCTTGTCATATGTGTTCCTTCTCAATTCTCTAAAAGGTACTGGAATAACTATAATAATAATAATAATAACTTTATTTGCGTGTCAAAGGGATTTAGCATTTCTGCTCAATAATTATGGACACTTAATTTACAATACTAAAACCAAATTAAAAACTATTTACAATTCTAATATAAGAGCTAATAAAAATATTAAAATATTATTCTGCTGTTAAGAATGACACTAAATAATAATAATAACATTGTTCATTTTAGATTTAGACACCCTAAGCGGTACCAAACTACAATTTAACCCTTAAAAGGTACGACGAGAGTCCCCTGGGGCTTTCGTGTGTCTGTAATGCTCGCTGTGCAGCACCATAATATATAATCTCACAAGTTACGTAACAAAGACATTTTCGTACGTTTATATTTCCTTACGAAGCAGTACTTTGCATTTTGGTCACTTTCATCCCAACAGCAGTCTCTTGCCAAGCAGGTTTCTTTATCGATTCCAAGCCATCCGCATTCATGTCGGTTACCGCCACTGACATCACAGCTTCCAGCGTCAGCTGTAAGACTCTCGTGGTTAGTAAAATAAGAAGAGAAAGATTAAGTTACGATTTTGTCATCATAATTTTTACTGAAGAAAAAATGGAATTACGTTAAAGTAACATGCTAGATGTTATGTTAAATATGTATGGATAAAATTGAAAGGCCTGTATGGTAAAAAGTTTGATCTCTGAAGACGAAAAACATAAGCTAAAAGCTAGTGAGTGTAAAATAATAAAATAAATAAAATTATGTAATAGTTATTTTTCTTTGTTATCATTTCTCATACCGTTCTTGGCTTTTCGTATCAGGGCAAGAACAATATAAAATTGCCAGTTTTTCTGTTTTAATAAAGCTGAACTATGTTTCCATGTAAAGGACCGTTATTAGTTACATGTTAATTTCACTTTCTTCCTTAAACGTTTCTCAGTGTAAATACTACTACAGTCTCATTTTCTTCTAGATTCAGATATTTTCAACAGTTTGGAGCGTGAAAAAGTTACTAATGTCAAGAACTTTCAACCTCTCAGGGTTCTCATCAGGACATGATAATAATATTATATTAGTTACTACGTTAAAAATGCTGGACAAGTAAAAATAAAACGTGAACATTGATTCCCTAAGGCCACCTAACTACAATGGCCAGGAATTTTCGTCCCAACCGTACACCGATACATACACTTTACTCTAATTGAAACCTCCCCACAACGGCCACCTCCACTACAACGGCCAGTTATTTTGGCCACAAGATGGCCGTTGTAGAGGGGTTCAACTGTACTACTATTTGAAAACAAACACATTATTTGACAATATGGCGCCCGGTGCCGCCATGGTGCTTGACACATTAACAAAACAGATTATAATTTATTCTTTGAAAGGACGAATAGACGATTGGAATTTCAGGATAAATTTTAAAATTTTCCTCACTTTTATTCCTCGAAATTCAAGCTTGTGCGCTTGTGCGCTTGTGCGCTGAATCCCTCACTCTAACTTCATTAACAGGGCATTACGGTTGGATTTTGGCAAAAAATTGAAAATTTATCTTTCTTTCCAGTCCACTAAAACGATCTGCGCCAAACAGTAAAATTTACTCTGCCAAAAATGCATAAAGAATAACTTTCTAAGCTTGTCAGCAAACAGTGGTCTGTGTTCTTGGTTCGTTTATTGTCATCTGTAATGTGGATGCAGCAGACGTGAGGCAGGTGTAGCCTGCGAATACGCTGCAATCAGCGCGCGATGGAAGTCGGCTGTATTCACAGGCTAGAGACAATGACGCCATCTTTTCAGAGAGAGATTCCAAATGATAATAGTTTAGTGTCATTATTTGTATAAGAGGAAAAAATAAAGCGTGTAAAATAAATATTATAATAAATAAGATCCTTTCCACTTGGTTCATCTGTATTGAAACAGATAATTCAATTGATTCAATTAAGTTCATTGCATTATTCTCGCCTCGCAGATAAAACTATATATTGGAGTAAAAAGCTAAATTGCCTTATTTCGCTCGCCTACGTAGGAAATGGTAACGCCCTGTTCCTATGGGAGCTTTTATGGCCATATTCAGAACTATTTCTATTGTAACTAGTTTTTACCTTTTTCTTGGTTAGCTGGGTTCCCCCACACGATTACTGCTTCAACGACCAACAACAAAATCACGATTTTCATTTCCATGCTGAGCTGTGGTTAGAGGAAAATGAATATATATGTTATTTGCTTTACTCTATAATTATCAAATAGGATTTTCTTCTTTCAACTCCGCCATTGCCTAGCCTGGTCCCAAGTCCAGGATGCGAAAGGAGGAGGGTTGTGTGTTGGGCTTGTAACTCAATTTTTTGAGAAGGCGTGATTATTGCATAACTTAAAATAATCATCTACTCTTTTGTTAATAAATTGTTGCTTATTCTTAAATTCATGAACCCGCGCCTATTCCGATACATAATTATAACTACTTTTCTTACTATCCAGTATTTAAACCTACCTCGTCAATATATACAAAAAAGAACGAACAAGATATCAAAGTACTTACTTCTAGTACGGCGCTGTTGTCCAACTGAACTACAGAGATAAGTGAACCTTGATATAAAGGTTAGTACTCTATAATGTGCCATACAATATCACGTGACCCACGTCAAGATCATTTAGTGGCTGCGATTTTACTCTCCCTTAAAAATTATTTGCCCTTACCTTTGTTTTGCTTATTTACCCTCGCTTTATTGTTATTTGTAGCAAAATCTAAAGCTAAACCAACCTAAGACTAAGAGATGAATAGGTAAAGCAAACAATTTTACCGGTGTCCAGACTCGAATGACAATTTGAATATTACAACAAAAGAGCAGATAGCCATTATGTTATAGTTGTTATAGCCTATGTGTCATAGTGTCTGCACGCGTTCTTCTGCTTGTTGTAAACTGGGACAGAAGAACTCTGCTTTTAGCAATCATTTGTGTTTGGTTTCTTGTAACAAAAAAGAACGCCAACGATTGCCTCGTCGTTAAGAGAACTTTACGTTCGATCTACGTATCGTAATTATTTAATATAGATTCGATTCTGCGCGCGCTCTGATTGGTTGTAAAAAATCATGTTTTATCAGAGTATAATACATGGCGTGGCTTCTTCTTATTGAAGCTTAGTTCAGTAGTGACTCACAGATAATTTTATTTATGCTACTTATATTAAATAAAAAAAGTTCAAGAAGGGGTGTTAATTGAAATTCGTTTACCCGAGCTCTGGGTCAAACTACAAAAAGTGACTTCGACTAACGGAAAGTCGCCACAAAGCGGCAACAGAGGAAAACTACGTACACACCATGGCCAGGGACTCTCAAACGCTTGTAGAAGATCTGTGTCCAGTTTTCAATTGGGTGAACTGTTAATTGTAAAAAAACTTAAGGAATCATGCGCCCAGAGAAACTGGGCCGACACTCTAAGTTTATGAGCTCGTGCCTACGTCACGGATGGCGCATCGTGAAGTTAGTCTACCAACTCGATGTCTTTCTACCAACTTAGAAAAGTATTGTGAAGTTTCTTCCATAAAAAAAATATTCAGTTTTAGAAGATGTACAAAACACTCAGAGTGTTTTACTGACACAATCAAACGCTTTGGTACAGAAAAGAAACAATCACAATCGTGTAGCTGTTCCAGATGTGTATTCTCATTAGTTCCATGCTAGTGGTATAATTGTTTATGTTGTTCATCAGTAATTGTATGATATTGAATCATGTTGTGTCCGACCTGACTTGGAAAGCTACTTTAAGTTCTACTTTAAGTTCTGTACATGAAGCGGCAAAGTTAAATCTTCATTATCAATCAAGAATTTACATCGCACTAGATACTAAAAATGTTAAATTTAAACGCATAAAGTTCCAATATACAACGTATTATTACCCCATAAAGTAAGAAAGCAGGTGCAATTCTCTTATTGTTTTTCTTATTCTCCCCCGCCTCCTTTTTATTCTGGTTTTTAGGTTCATCTTTTCCTTCCCAAGCTTGGAATATCAACTCTCTTTATGATTGTCATAAATTTATTTTAATATTGATCAGAGAATTTGGCTCTACATAAAAACATATCTCCTGGGTGATGATTTTCTTTATTCTTATTATTATTCTTGTCAACTGTGTGCTTTGAAATACTTATTGATATGGCAAGTATTAATGTATCAATCCCCATGGAAACCAATCAGAGAAATCTCGAACTGAATTCTTCTTAACATTTTCTCTGAAAGCCACATTACAATGGACCACAGCGACTTGTTAAACCACGATCCTTCAATGTTGGAAAAAACTGTGTATGGAGTGACGGCTATACTGGCAGTTATCATAAATTTGGTTCTTTGTGTGATCATTATTAAGGGGAAGAACTCAATATCTGATAAATCAGATGTTTTATTCGTTCTTAATATCGCCATCGCTGCACTGCTAACAGGTATGCGCAATTGTAATATTTCGTTCTCAGAAAAAAATAATTTAAAATGACAATACGAAACTCCTTTTCTCGAGTTTTACTTTTTGTGCTGAAACCAATTCAAATATTTTACTAAATGTTTTTTACACTTGGTCGTGACCTTTAAGTTTTTCTCCAAATTTAATGAATGTTTAATGAGAGGAATTTATAAAACAAAACTTTTTACCATATCAAGGAAATTTATCAAAAAAATTTTAATTTTCTGAAAACTACTGATTTTTTTTTTAAATTTGTATATCTGATGGAGTTTAATCTCTTTCGATGTCAATATTTGTTGCAAATTATTGTTTGGCGTGTCAGTAAGCTAGTCTTGGAAAAACTGGATATAAATAATAAATGCCTTTTATTGTTGATTGTTTAGTTTCCAGAATTTTCTAAAGTTTCCTCCTTCTATAAATTAATCTTCCTGTCCCAAGAGTGACCAACGTCACAGTTTCCCTTTACATTTTAAGCTTACAAATGAATTTATGCAATGCAAATTTCAGGGCACACAACGAATCGCTTGGGTGGAATATCTGTTCGGAAGGCCTATAGTCGCCTCAGATATTCGAATTAAAGTGTGATAAAAATCTGGAGTTTTCTTTAGGGAAATGTCATCTCGAACTTTCTTAATATGGGGAAATTAATACCTTTTGTTTTCGGAGAGACAAAAATGTCGTTTTGGGTACAAAAACAGGTCAGCTAGGATTTTCGGAAAGGCAAAAGCAGCTCATAAATTCGGGTAATAAGATTTCAATCCCTAACATTTTCTGAAGTTTGAAAGTTCAGCTAACATATCCGAACATATACATTTTTTTTAGCGTTAAGAAATAAGCCATTAAAACTGCACAAAAAACACAATTATAACGTAAAAACGACGTTCCGACACCTACAGGAAAATTTTGTCGTTGGGTGCCCGTGAAATTTGCAGAAACAAACAGTGTCAACTTCGTACAAACTTTTCTTTTGTTAATTTGGCGTTACACATGAAGGATAATTGTTATTCATCAGATCTGCTTGCACCATACAAAAAGTTCATCAATTTTTATTGATTCTTTTTTATTTTCAAATTTGAACAGGTATATTTATTCCAATAACATCTCCACTCATCGCCCCAGTGCCTACTCTGACGGAATGCACTGCGCCAGTTTACTGCAGGCTCATTGCTTCGTGGTACTTCATTGTCATCTTTGTCAAAGTGTTGGTAATGACGTGTATGTTTCTTGCTATTCAGCAGTGGTTCGTTCTATGTAAACCTCAGCAGCACCAAAGTACGTTTGGAAGACAACGAGTAAAACTCTTCATTGTCTTCACATGGATTGTTAGCGCAGTCACAACAATTACATTAATTTTCAGCACGAAAAATAATAGTAGTAACAGGTGTGTTATGATGAACGGAGCTGGTCTCGATACACGGCAAATAATCGTTTTGGTACAAACTATTTTCACAATATTCCTTCCATGCTTGATAACGTGGTTGGCTATAGGAGCCTTACTTTACCAGAGAAAGAACTTCCAAATTCATGCTAAGAAAAGACTTTTTATGTACAGTACTGTTGTACTAACAGTAACACTGAGTTGGTTTTTTGAGGAATTTTCCGCCTTTGTCCAAACGTATGCCATCCCTGACTCAGAAAGTAATGTTCGCCATTATGCGCGTATGTTAGCATTGTTTACACCTTGTATTATACCTTGCATCTGTTTTACAATGTGCAAGGAACTTCGACAACAAGTTAAATTACTTTATGCGAGTTGTGGCAACGCAGGGGAAGATGAAAACTCAACAACAAACAAACAAGGGAAGATGAAAACTCAACAATAAACAACCCAAGGGAAGACTGTGTAGGAAGCACTGAACATGAAATCCCAGTTGTTTTAATTGAACCGGAGGACGAAATCAAAGATACCATGAAAAAACAATATTCCTTTGAACGGGAAAACACGCTGAACCAAGAAAAATATGAAGACGAGCATCAAACACTGGCCGCACTTGAACAGCTGTCTGTGCGAAGAGATTCTTCCAACGAAATAATGGCATCCGAGAGAAGTCCTTCTGCAGTTCGATATGTAAAGCAGGGCGAAATGACTACACTTGCATTGATTTGGTAGATTTACGGTCAGCTATCATTTCAAACAAAATTTTGTTTGGAACTGCTCTAGGTTCCTCCAAACTTTTCTTTATTTTGAAAACAATTAATGGACTGTTAGAGCGACGGGCAAGGAATTACACTATAATGCTGATTGAAGTCGAGACAGTAACAAGGTTTTTGGAGGCCTGATCAACTATTTCTGGGACTGATGATTTATCACATGCATGATACATCGATATTCCACCTGTATTAGTTTAATTGAGAGTTTCACCGGCGAAGTGTTGTTATTAATAAATTCACATACAGAAAATATAATAGTGAAACTCTTTGGTAGAAAACAAACGTTGGTGGTTTATAAATACATAACTACAATTTTGTTTTGAAATATTCTTTCCAGAAAGTAGGTAGGTTTGAAATTAACCATTGCACAATCGAAAAGAAAAAGAAAATAGTCCAGAGATACCACCGAGGTATTTAATTTCTCACTATCCTGCACTAGTCATTGGTCTGAGAATCTGTTATCAACTGCATGATATACTAAGAGTAAATTATTCACCTCAGTCAGGTGTCGATGAACAGAAGAGACCGTTATTTACCAAAACATCCAGTTTCTGTAAATAATTTTTAATTATCAAAGCAGCTTGTACAAACTTTATTTTGATTCTTACCACCCAAAACAAACTGAACTATATCAAAGATCAAACACTATATAGTCAAGACATACATTGTAAAGTGAGCCGTGAATCATCGACATTTTTTGCCTTGAAATGATTATTTTGTTCCTCGTGGTACGTGATCTTTTAAAATTAAACGCCGTGAGCAAATATTTATCCATGAAACGAGAATCGAGTGTTAAGGTTATTGCAGTGAATTGGGATTTTATGGCCGTCACTCATAATCGTGAACTGATTACCTTTTTAATTTTCGCGAAACGTGATCTGGGCCTCGTGAAACATGAACAAACTCGTCACTCATTTTTTGTGAAGTATCTTTAAGTTTAAGTCCTTGAATATATCCGTCAGATTCTCTCAAATAAATATAACGGAAGATATATATAGGTCGCCTGCTATTGACAATCATTCTCAGAGGAAATGAAAATATACTTCACAGTTGCTTGTCGCGTGGGAAACTACGGAAATAGAAAAGTAATGATTACAATGAGAATTTAATATGTCCACCTGTCTTTTTCTTGCAATTCTTTGTACATTGGTTTTCATCAATTAATGAGGTAAAAGTGTTTATATTAGGGATTCATATCTTCGTCGAGTCATCGGATTGGAAAGCTGTAATCAGCATTTGATTAATAGTCAAAATCAATTTGCGCGACAAATTAAACAATTGTCGATATGACTGACAATCAACTACGAAATTGACTTTGGTAGATCAGTGTTATAAGCAACACTTTAAACTGAACTAAGTCAGAGGACAAACATCGCAGTAAAGACCGCGACTCATGAAAAAGAGCACGCCAAGGAGAAGCCAGATTCAAAGGCAAGGTACATTCACAGAAAATATTACCCTTCAGTACTAAAACTGAGTTCTATGATTTCTGTGCTTTAACTAAAGACAAATAATTTATAAAACACCTGAATTATACGATGTTGTTCGTATAAACTCTATGTTATCACTTTTTACATGATCACAAACACGTTTTGGTTTTTCGATAGTTCACACCTATTAGTGGAATATTCAGGAGCCTTGTAAATCATCCTCTAACGGCCATGAGTTTGTTCCAAGCTCTTGGAGCCACGTTTGGCGTCATCGGAGCTGCGTCATTTGTCAGCAACGCCCTGTTTTGTTTTCTGCTGTTTAAGAAGCCTGCCTTGTTGAAAAAACCTCATAACATCCTACTGCTGACTTTAGCTACGATTGATATGATGTCAGGTAACATTGATACTGGAAATCAACCAAACTATAAAGAGATAGATCGAACATGACAAAGTAATCTGTCTACAGACAGTTTATTGCTTGAAAATCTAGTTTAGGAAGCGAAATTTACTCCAGAAAATTATTCATCTTTTTGCTCCAGATGTCTCAATTTGGGGAAAAAACATTTTGGCCAAATTATAATAGAAGAATAATTGATACAAGAACTACCGGAGGTCTACTAAACTAACATTCAGAATTTTCCAACGATTCCTTGATTTTATTTCTAACTGATGAGAACGGTGGTTCCTTGATTTCTTATGAGAACGGCTTTGTTACAACATTTCGTTTCGTATGACATAAAATCAAGTTATATCAATATTTAGATTTTCACTGAATCCAATTAAAACAAATTCAAATTATTTTATTGGTTTCTTGACTCCGCTGGATTCAGTTTATTATACACATGAATATTAAAGAAATAACACACAAAAACAATAAAGAAGTCAAGAAAAAATAGGCAATATGCAATTTAATACAAGAACAACAGTAGTAGTTTGCTGCTGCTAATGTTTACATAAAGGAGAACAAATTTGAGCTTCATATCAATTTAATAAACTGGTGAAACTAGAGAATACTAAAATAATGTCAAAAAATAATGACTGAAATGAAAAATACTATAAGTTATTACTAATGAGACTGGAAAAGATCGGTTTCATATTGGTTCTTAAAATATTTTGTTGAGAATTGCCCAAAGTTTGCTGATACTACATTCTCCTTCCTTTCATCCATAAACTCTCGGAGTCAAAGAAAACTGTTCGCCTCTCGGAACAGATAATGTCCACGGACAAATATCCGTGCATATTTTCGCGACAAATGGAAGGTATTATTATAAGGAGAATTTATCTGTTGATAACTGCTAGGCCTGAAGGGGAAAAGGCAAGACAAATTATTAGTAATGTAATAATTCCTTTCTCTTTGCAGGGGTAGTTATTTTCGCAACACCGCTGTTTGAAATCACCAAAGATCCATTCCTCGTTGGACCGACTGGGTACATTTTCTGTTACTTGTTTGCAAACAGTTTCTTAGTGTTTCTTCTCAGCAAGGCTTCCATCTTGACTGTCATGCTCTTAGCAATGGAACGATGGTTTTCAGTGATAAGACCATTTACTTACAAACTCTTCTTTACCAGGAAAAAGTTGTTAAAGTATGTTGGGTGTATTTTCATTTTAAGTGCTTTGGTGCACATTTACAAGCTCTTCGAAATCAAATTTAAAAATAACACATGTGTATTTGATCCAAATATTTTTGATAAGAGAGGGCAACAAGCTTTCGTTTTAAGTAAAGTCATTATAACATTTGTTATCCCTACGTTGATTACTTGGGCTTCATTTGTCCAAATTTGGTATCGAATTAAAACATCCCCAACTCTAATTGGTCTGACAGAACAGGCACAAGCGCAACAAAGGTTGTTGTTGCGCATGTGTGCTATCACAGCCGCTGTCCTAACAGGTTGCTGGCTCCCCAGTCAAACCGTTTACGTTCTGAATTATTTTGGTGTTGTACAACATCTAAGTATCTGGAACAAAATGTTCCTGATATTGTCTATGTCCAATTCTATTGTAAATCCATGGATTTATTTTCTAAGCAACAAGGAATACAGGAATGAGTTTTTCTCTTTATATTTTATTTGCAAGAAAACTGCTCGTGTTTCTCCAGTAATTCCAGAAATTGACACTAAGATGGAGCAAATGCAAAATGTGCAATGAATGAGCCGAGTAGAGAATCCTGTAAATTTTTTTTTTTTTTTTGTCCGAGAAATTCTGTGTTATTTTTGTTGGATGTTGTAAGTAGTATAAGTCGAAAACTCGACTCCTATACCGATTTCTATCTATTACTGAACTACGGCTGTATGTATATAACTATGTTATATCCGAGCGCGTTAAAAAACGAGGACATTTTAAATTTGTTGTGAATAAATGAGGCTGTCGTTGGATCATCAAATAGCATACATGTACCTATGACTAGTAAGTTAACATGTGACCATTTCAATATAATATGATCAATTTAATCCATTAGATATTGTAAATAATTGTTTTAATAAATTAACGCAACTATGTCCGAGAAATTCTGTGTTCTTTTTGTTGGATGTGTTTTAAGTAGAATAAGCAGAAAACAAAACCCGATATCGATTTATATCGATCGACTACGGCTAGAAGCATACATCTATGTTATATCCGAGCGCGTTAAAAAACGAGCACATTGTGTTGTGAATAAATGAGGCTGTCGTTAGATCATCAAATATCATACATGTACCTATGACTAGTAAGGACTCATTCAATATAATCCATTAGATATTAATCAAATTATAGAAACCTGAACGCTGAACCCTGAACGCTGTCACGAATATTCCTCAAATATTAAGACGATTTCCGCTGGACGTTCGAGCAAAAAGTGCAAAAAATTAAGTTACCAAAAAAATACTCATAGCACGGTAACATTTTGAATACAGTTAAGAAGAAATTATCGATAAATTAGCTGCCAAGCTGACCCCGCGAGAGAAGTCATTACATATTTTAATTAAAAAGACGCTTCATGTCAGTTCAAAACAAAATGGCGTGCGTTTTTATCAATTTTTACGAGGTTTGACATTAATTTTCTCGAGAATGCTTGAGAATTTAATTGCGGGGTCACTTGGAGAAGTGATTTAAAGTGATATGTTTCAAATAGTATTCCAAATGTTACCGTGCTATGAGTAGTTTTTTAGTAATTAATTTTTGCACTTATTGCTCGAACGTTGAGCGGAATCCGTCTCCCTAAAGTTAAGTTAGTCTATGTGTTACTTTATTGCTGGTTCAGTATCGCGACAATCTTTTATAGATTCAATACAGAGCCGGGCTTTAGTGTAAGTAAAAAGAAACTGTGAAACGGAGATATAACTGCCTGTAACTGAAGGACGTTTGACACTGACAAAAAATACAAAGACAGAAAATAAAGCTACGTAAAATAACAAATAGAAGTAGAGCTTTTCCAAATTTTGACAAATATTTATTGAGTCTATTTTAAAGAAAGATTTCAATTAACTTTCTTCCACAAATTTAATTAAATCTGTTTACAAAAGCAGTTCCTGTTGCTTAAACAAAATAAAATGAATTCAACCACGTTATATTATTATTATAATTTTGTCATTGAATATATCATGGTTATTTGGACTTGTCGGGTGTAAAAAAAGGTATGACATGCAAACGTTTGAAACGAGGTATAAAAAAAACACTAATAAAATCACACTAAACTGGAGAAAAATTAACATATTCACGCAGGTTTATAAAGATTATATTCTGCGATATATGAATTACAATGCCTGAGACAAGTATTTGTTCAAAGCAGGATAAAAATAATCCAGGATTAGCGTCAACGTCTCTACTAATTTGATAAGAGTTATATGTGTCATTCATTTTATTTATAGAGTTTCAGTGGCTAATCTCAAACATAAAGTTAAAATTAACAAATCACTTTTATGTATCTCGTTCCTTCTAAATTTATTCCAATGCATTTATAGAGTATGGGTGTGTTGCTTTGGCTGAGCTCTGTTTGCTGGAAGTCTTTTGGCCACAGGTGTGGCCGTTTATTTTAATAACCAGCATCGAAAGCTCAAATTATCAACATACAAAGTCATTATCCCAGCAAAGGTGAGGGAGAAACCGCCAAAGCCCGACACGAGGTACGAGAGAAAGGGCAGTCCCAACCGAAGCCACTAAATTTGATAAGTTATATTTGTCCTTCATTTTATTCAGAATTTGGCTAATCCCAAACATAAAGTTACAGTGAAACCCCGATTTAACGAAGTCCCCGATTTAACGCACAACTTTATTCATCCCGGCCAGAATTATAATAAAATGTATGGAAAAGAACCCCGATTTAACGAAATACCCGAAATAACGAACACAATCTAGAAGCCCGAATGTAAAATCTACCCCGATATAACGAATAAATGTCATCACGCCACAGAAGATGAATAATCGACTACAGTAAAATATTTTAATTCTCTAAGAAAGTTGTCAGCAGGCCATTACAGTCATACATGTTGCTAAAAATAGCACTGTCGTGGCCATCTAATCGGCTTTATCTTCTTTGTCTTTAATCAGTTAACATTACGGCAAATTAATTATTAACTATACCCCGATTTAACGAAGTTTTTGGTCAGTTTTCAACAAATTCGTTATATCGGGGTTCTCGATTTAACGAAACCCCGATTTAACGAACCAATTTCCCCAGTCCCTGGCACTTCGTTAAATCGGGGTTCCACTGTAAAATTAACAAATCACTTTTAAACACGAGGAATAAGCCATGGGTTAATTTTTTAATCCTGGATTAGCGTGATTGCTTTCGAGCAACTGGGTCCAGTTTTCTCTTTCTTGGGACGAGTTTCAGTCTCACATGTTTTACTTCATCTTCGGCATTAAGGCGCCTCGGTACATATCGATCCACTCTGGTTACTTAGTATATTGCACTTGCATTAGCACTGCACATCAGCAGTGATGGACTGGCCCCTTTGCGGATCAACAATTTAGATTTAGATTAGACTTAGTTTTGTCATTTTTCCCCAGCAAAACCCCGGGGGGGTTACTCCCTATAATGGACTATACTTGGAGGCTCCGCCCGAAAGGGGTCCTTTTTTAGGCTCGAGGTATGTGAAAGGGTAGGGATTTCACGAGTTGAAGTATATGAAAGGGTAGGGATTTCACGAGTAAATTATATTATTGTTTGGTTAACATCTCCACTGGTAATGCTTGATGATTTCTGGTGATATATATTGTTCATTAAGTTCATTACAAGGGTATAGAAAAGGGATGCAGTGCTTCTACTGTAGGTATGTGAAAGGGGTACCATTTTCATAATTTCTATTGAAGGTATATGAAAGGGGTACCTTTTCTGTGAAAAATGGTATATGAAAGGGTAAGGGGTTGGACCTCTGGGCGGAGCCTCCCCGTATAAAACTTTTTTGAGTACCCCCCCCACCGGGAGCAAAACGCCGTTTTTACTGTAAATAACTCGAGGAATAAAACTCCAATGGAGACATGCATGAATGATCAAATGTATATAATGGGAATACAAAGACCCTAGAACAAAACTCAAAACTTTCCAGTGTCCATTTTGTCGCTTAGTTGATTGGAGCTGGAAAACACCATTAACGGACAAACTTGATTATCCAATGTGTCGCCTCTTTTGTTGAAACATATTATTTTGGCAACCAAGAAGATCTCACACAAACCATCCCTGTATTCTCTGTTGGTCAACCAGTAGATCAAAGGGTTGAGACACGAGTTCAACATGGCAAGAATTCCACCCGTCCTGTGCAAAGGACTGCCAATCTTAGTGATGCCAAATGGAGAAAGAATATAAATGGTTTGAGCTGGAAGCCAACACAATGTCAGAGTTATTGACGTCAAGGCGCACATGCGTAGTAGCGCTTTCTGTTGCGCTCTTTGTCGCTCACCGTAGCATCTTGCCATTGGCGATGTCTTGAACAGCAGTGAGATATGGGCAAACGAAGCCCAAGCAATCAAACATGGAATATAAAACCCGATCAGACTGTTGATAATTATCATGGCTTGAGTTCCCTTTTGTCCATAGGGCGCCTTCACCTTAGAACATTTGCTTCCCGACAATTTCCACTCAAAAAACTTGTTAATCTGCAACAGACAAGTGCAAACCCAAATAGCCAGGATGTACAGAAACAGCCTCTTTTGGGTGAAATAGCGCTTGTACACCATTGGTCGAAAAATACAATACCACCTTTCAATAGCCAGACACGTGACTTTCAAAATAGAGACTTTTCCCATCGTGAATAGGGTGAATCTACTAGTGAAGACACGACAGAAAATTTCTCCGGCTGAACCGCTGGGAACTGGGAATGAGGCGATGCTGACGACATAGCCGGGAGTGAGAGGAATGAAGATTCCTGTTGAACATAAAAAAAGAGAACATTCGCTTCAGTTACTCGCCATTGCTTTATATTCACGTAAACATGCTTACTTAAAATTCATAAGCCGCTTATATTTGTTCAAAACGCAAAACGCCTTCCAATAATAAGACAACTAAAACAGTCTTGAACAAACACAGCAGGGATTATTAGGGAAACGTTTACAGTATGACAATCCCGAAACCAAAAAACAATTAGCCGAGGTAGACACTTACTGATCCTAAGGAAATACCTAAACCTTTCAGCGGTGGTCGGTGTGATGTAGAGAATAAGAAGACTCACTTTAGAGCAAGAAGTCAAAGGTTCGAATTCTGGTGGGGAAAATATACTAGATGTATAAAAAACTAGATATATAATACTAGTTTAATGAAATGGAGAAATAACGGGGGAGTGTTGATAAGAAAAAACGAGAGATGAGTGTACGAAATATGGCACTCCCCCTTATTTCCTCTTATCCTAACACTCCCCCCTTATTTCCCCTTATCCTATTCCCCTATTCCCCTTATTATTGGAAGGAGTTTAGCTTTTTGCTAAAAAAAAAAAAATTAAAATTAAAAATTAGGTGCAAACAAGAATAGCACCTCATTCATGTATGCATCTAAAACTTTCTAAACATAATGTATGATACAAATAACAAGTACGACACTCGTTAAATCACAAGTCTCTAAGCAAACTGTAACGACATAAAAATTCAATTTAAACAAGTGCTACAACAGGGGTGGGGGCTTATAATCGGAATAAGATTAATCTTTCTTTAGGAGCTAAATATAAGACGATTGGCTTATTTTCGTGTGGGCTTATTGTCGAAGTGAGTTGCGTCTGATATTTGGGGGAATTTTTTTAGGACGGGCTTATTTATTTATTTATCGTTTCAATTTTTTTTTTTTGGGGGGGGGGGGGGGGCAAGGGGTTGAGCTTATTATCAGAATTTTACGGTGGTACAAATTTTATTAAAAAAAAAAATAATAATAATGATATACAATAGTAGTAAGTTTCAAATACGTTTTATATTAAGCTACAAACCTGTTAGTAGATCTGTGATTGCCAAGGAAAACAGGAGAATGTTGTGCGGGCTTTTCAACATAGTGGGTTTTCGTATCATAATCACACAAAACAGGAAGTTCAGCAAAAACGACAAAGCTGCTATTACTCCAAATATCGCCTCTGTAGATTTAGCCTGAGAACTTTGATCGTCAATGGTCTGTGTTGGCAGTTCTTCACTTGAAATATTTCGCATCTGTGAAAATGTGCTCAGGTTGTCCAACATCCTGCTTGAAAAAATAGCATCAATTCTTTCTAGAATTTTCAATATATTACCTTAATTACGTTACCAAGAAAACAGCGATTATCGAAAACTAAATGCTTACTCGATCAAGTCTAGACAATTTTAGAAAATCGCGAAAAATAAAACTTCGGCGATCTAACCCAAGATATGATGGTTTTAGATAAAAAAAATTGAGCGATCGACTGTACAATATACACAAAATGATTTTGAGCGCGAACTTGTTTCCAACTGCACTGTCTCAGGAACAATTCATTACTGAGGACATTTACAATGTAACGGCTTTCCTAAACGTCCAAACTGTAGAACAAAATAAGTCAAGCGACCGACGATAGCACGACAGCTGCAAAATAACAATATAGTTCCACGAACGATGGAGCCCTGTTGCCTCGGTAACCACCCCTGTTCAAATATATCGCCAATATTTGTCCGCCAGCTCAATTTTCTTTATTTGATCTTGTAATCTTTGTTGAATTTGATGTAAAATTTAGATCACGTTAGTTCTCCTCTCTATATATACTTCATTTTTATAAATAAAAAAATAGGAAAAACCATACAGTCCACTAAATTTCTTCTCGTTATATCGAGGCTTTGTTCAGACTAAACTGAATTATTATTGCAATGACATTCTGTCAAAAAATTAGTTAAACACGATTACCATACTATCTTCTGCTGTTCAGAAACCAAATCAAAACATTTACTTTAATCTGACCAATGATGATAGGACTGACATTCAACAATATTATCAATCTATATTTTACCTGAGCTCAAGACATCTGAAACAACAAACTGGACTTCTTAAATGGAAACCGATGCTTAGGCGAGAAATAATACAAAGAAATGAAAAGAAATAATAATTTGTGTACACCAGACTGCTGGAAATTTAGCAGTATTAGCGGTGTTCTTTGTCGGGGTTTTTCGATATTTTAGTTAAGCGAAAAGTTACACAGCCACTGCATTGTGAACTGAGAAATACAAGGAGTATAATACCTGTAGTTTTACTGTAGAAACAAGATTAATAAAAAAAACAAACCCTTCACGTGACACGGTACAAAACATAAAATACATTGTAATTATTTACAAGCGATATAAGTAGTGATATCCTTAACTTGTGGCGCATGCGCTAGTACAGTGTTCAACAAATATGCAGAATGTGTATAGAGTAATATTACAATAACCTTAAGGTAATTCCTTAGTATTGCACTGCGCATCCTTTCTGCGCATAATTTTGCACATATGCCGAAAACATGGCGGCTGTTTCTTTGTGGCAATGCTCGCCAGAGAGGTAAATTATTGTTTTCTCGTAAGCGAGCACCGTTACCTATCATTTTTTCGCATATTTTAAGTCTAGTAATCATCTTCTTTCTATACAAGGAGTATAGACCAATTTCTAGTGCAGAAAAATTAATAATCACTGTAAACGTGAAAAATACGTGTTTTTGGTTGATTTGTAAGGAATTATGAGGTATTTTTAGTCGATTATATCTCTTCCGCGGTTATAATGGTGACCTATTTTATATTTTGAAACATTTCATCGCAATGTTCAACTAGGGAAAGTTTCAGAAACTTTCTATTGAAACTTTTATTTCAATGGAATCACCTTAAGTAGGCACACCGTTATTAAACTTTAAGCTCTCTAAGTATGACGATATATAACATCCTAACAACGGGCAGCCTTAGGTTATCGGCTAAGGATAATTCAGCAAGAAAACACAAAGTATTAGTGAAATAAATTAACAAATATGTAATGGAAGATTGACACTTTAGACGAAGTAACTGTTTAGATATTATTTACTTATGAAGTGTAACCAAGAATAACTATTTTCTTCTAGATTTACATATTACAACAGTTCGGAGCATGAAAAAGTTCGCTGGCTTGTCTAGAACTTTCAACCTCTCAGGGTTCTCTTCAGGACATGATAATGAATATTATATTAGTTATTACGTTAAAAATGCTGGACAAGTAAAAAATAAAACATGAATATTGATTCCCTAAGGTGCTGTCTAAATTGAAGAATAACTACAGACTCGATTCAAGAGAGTTCACAGAGTTCATGCTGAATGTGTCTCTTTTGACTCGATCTATCGAATACATTTGATTCTCCACTTTATAGCTTCTTTTCCTGCAAGATTTTATTTTGGCAAACTTGAAGAGTTCAAACAGACCATCCCTGTACTCTCTGTTGGTCAACCAGTAAATCAAAGGGTTCAGACACGAGTTAAACATGGCAAGAATTCCACCCGTCTCGTGCAGAGTTCGGCTAATCTTGGTGACGCGAAATGCAGAAAGAATATGAAAAGTTTGAGCTGGAAACCAACACAATGTCAGAGTTATTGATGTCAGGGCGCACATGCGTAGTAGCGCTTTCTGTTGCGCTCTTTGTCGCTCACCGTAGCATCTTGCCATTGGCGATGTCTTGAACAGCAGTGAGATATGGGCAAACGAAGCCCAAGCAATCAAACATGGAATATAAAACCCGATCAGACTGTAGATAATTATCATGGCTTGAGTTCCCTTTTGTCCATAGGGCGCCTTCACCTTAGAACATTTCTTTCCCGACAATTTCCACTCGAAGAACTTGTTAATCTGCAACAGACAAGTGCAAACCCAAATAGCCAGGATGTACAGAAACAGCCGCTTTCGAGTGAAATAGCGCTTGTACATCATTGGTCGAAAAATACAATACCATCTCTCAATAGCCAGGCACGTGACCTTCAAAATTGAGACTTTTCCCATTGTGTAGACTGCGTATTTACTACCGAGGATACGACAGAAGATTTCACCGGCTAAACCGCGAGGAGCTGGGAATGAGGGTACGCTGATAGCAAAGTCGGGAGTAAGAGGAATGAAGATTCCTGTTGAACATAGAAACAGATATACAATGTAAGCTGATGTATATTGAGCTCCCGACTGTATGAGTAAAGAAATACTCGTCTGTATACTTCAAGAGTTTATTCTCCAAGAGTTTATTTGTCCATTATATTACATTTACACTAATTTGCTAGTTGATAACTGTCTGCTAGTTTACATATAATGGCAGGAGATCTTAGCAAGCTCTATTGAGCTTTTCTAGGAAGATCCCCTTTTTTACAGCTTATAACGTTGAAAACAGTAATGTCACCTCGTTAAACAAAGTTGATTTATTTTACTTATTTTTTTTGCAGTATGCTCAGAAGTATTTACAGTATATATTTATTTTATCTCAGCTTCTATCAGCTCGGATTCTGCGGGAAAACCCCGAAACGTTCCAAGATTTCCTTGTGTAACCAAACTCGAGCAAGCGTGACAAAGCAATCTTTTAATTTCGGTAAAATTTTGCGGTTCCATTTATCAAAAGTTAACCGCGAGACGGTGATTTCTTTGTGCTAGCAGAGCACGTACAGGGGCACCCAACGAATCTGTTCCTCACTTTATCTGTTTCCCAGCCGAATTCTTGCTGGCTGGCAAAATATTTCGGTCTATTTTTTCCTGAGAAAAGGGAATATAAAATTTCCCGAATATTCAAACTGTTTGAGACGGCAGTACATTATACAAAACAATATTCGAAAGGTTTTCCATCGATGTTTAATTAGTTCCCATGCCCCTTTTGGTTACTTATTATTATTTTAATATTATTATTATTGTTGGCTGGGAAACAGACAATTTTTATCCAGCTGACTGGGAATTTCCCCGTGTGTCATGCTGGCAAAGAGGAACAGATATATTTTCCCCAGCAACGCAGAAGAACACCTAGAAATGCTTTTATATCATTTATTTTCATTTATCTGGGTAAAATAATGCATTTTACAAAAAAATGTTCGTTGGGTGCCCCTGTCCATACACATTAGCTGATTGTTTAAGAATTTCTCAACGCAAAATCATTTGGAAAAACAAAGAGATTCCAGACATCGTGGTAACAGAAAGATCGCGGGAAAAATGTCTTAGTTTTGCAATGTATATATATGCCACTACATTTGTTTTAATAATTGTTCTTAATAAATTAAAACTTATTTTAACCAAGCTTCTGGAAAAGAAAGATCTCTGAAGAAACAAGGTCATCAGCTTTGGTAAGCGAGACTATTGAATTTGCTATTGCGAAGACGTATCTCAGTACCGAATGAATAATGATCGCAGCTCTTGAGTTCGAGTAAAAACAGCGTTGTTTTGTTTGCCGAAAATATACGTGAAATTGATGTGGAGAAGATTTTTGCAAAAGCTTGTTAAAACGTAATTGTTTATCATTCTAGTTTCGTCGCGAGGCTCGTAATTTACCGTTCAAATCATAATCATCAATACAAAAACAAGGAACGTTTGTTCAACAGTATATATAATTTTCCCATCATTTCCTTAAACACGGAGCGAGCATATAAACGGAATGGAAACAGCACTTTGTTGGCTTGAACTGCATGAACAGAGCTAAAATGGCAGAAGAAACAATGGTCGTGAAACAGTTGAACGTTTATTATTTGCTCGGTTCACCTATTTTACGTAAAACATAGGAAAAGCTTTATTTTGAATTTAAAAGTTTCAAAGTAAATATAACTGTGTGATCAGGAGTTTAAAAGAATCGAAATTTTACAAATCCACCTTTTAGAAATCCACCTTTTACAAATCCACCCTTGACAAATCCACCTTTTACAAATCCATGTTTTACAAATCCAGTCCAGTCCTTGTTTTACAGTATGCCGTATATTTGAAGTTTTGGCAAAGTGAATTGTCGCGAGAAAGAACTCAACCGCCGGAGTAGAATATTTTGCCGCAGAGTTTGAATCACGTTTTGTAACGGCGAATTCTCATTTTATTACAGTTATTTCTCAGTGATCGCATGAGTATTGTCTGATTTGCGTTGAACTTTCAAAACTGTTTCGAATCCTTTCGGAAAATTTACTGAGAATGAAGCCAACTCAGTGCTAGTAAAATCGCTTCGATCTTTCCGAGAAAATACCTGACTGTTCTTTTTAGTAGGGAAAAGTCCCGAATTTTCTAGGAAAGATCGAAGCGACTCTGTGTCTGATCTGCTAGCACTGAGTTGGCTTCTTTCTCGTGCGATCAGAAATAACTGTAATAATGAAAGAATTCGCATATATTTTCTTTCCAAATCGTACTGCTAAACCTAGTCAAAGATAAAAGGGTTGAAATCGAAAATCCACGCCGTAGAACCGCACAAAATTTCATTCATCTGTATTCATCGCGAACGAACAAGTTGCAATTTCATTGTCCTGTACTCGACATCGGATTGGCTCAATTAAAAAATGTTGGAATGTATTGTTCCCGTTCTGCCCTGTGATTGGTTAACTTTGTCTGGGTGGCCCCGGTTACAGTAGTTTGACTGTGAAAGAATCGAACTCGAAAAATTCAAATTCCCAACGAAAATCGCCTGAATGCTAAAATGTTTTTTTGATAAGAAAAACATTTTATTTATTTCAATCGAGATGTTTAAAAGAACTGAAACGAGTGTTGATGAGTTGTGCTCGGAAATATTTTTAAAATATTCTGCGAACATGCTCATACCTCATTGCAGCCATCGCCGAAAATATTACAAATAAAAGAGCTACTTGAAAGCATAAAATTGAGTTGGAATAGAAGAAGCGATAATTTTTTGCCTCAGCTTCAGCGCCGAGTGTTTTACCTCTCCATACACTCACTTTATCTGTTTCCCAGCCGAATTCTTGCTGGCTGGCAAAATATTTCGGTCTATTTTTTAGGCTGGGAAATAGTAATGAATACACGGTCATTATTTCCTGAGAAAAGGGAATATAAAATTTCTCGAATATTCAAACTGTTTGAGACGGCAGTACATTATACAAAACAATATTCGAAAGGTTTTCCATCGATGTTTAATTAGTTCCCATGCCCCTTTTGGTTACTTATTATTATTTTAATATTATTATTATTATTGTTGGCTGGGAAACAGACAATTTTTATCCAGCTGGCTGGGAATTTCCCCGTGTGTTATGCTGGCAAAGAGGAACAGATATATTTTCCCCAGCAACGCAGAAGAACACCTGGAAATGCTTTTATATCATTTATTTTCATTTATCTGGGTAAAATAATGCATTTTACAAAAAAATGTTCGTTGGGTGCCCCTGCACGTAGGATATAGGTAACACGTTTTGTATCTAGCAAATACCCGGGCAAATAGGAACATTGAAAACAGGAAGGTTTCACGCATTTGTGGCTTACCTAGCTGCGTTTGACCAATGAAATCGTTAAAAACAGGATGCGAGCCATAAGTTCTTTGATATCCATGTTTATTATGTTTGAGTTCGGTATAAAAAGACACCATCACACGGTAATTTACACACGAATATTTCACAAATTTGATTTCATCTGTAGTATAAAAGAGTAATTCACCAAAGGTTACAGTGCAGTGCACCATTAGGCTGAATATATTAGATAATAATGTAACACATCTGCTGCCCATTGAGAGACGATGCTGTCATAACATAATTTTCGCTAATGGGACCAATTGGTAAACAAATGTGGCTAGATAAAGTTTGCTGCTATTTCATGTTTTACGGCTTAAAAGTCATCAGCATTTGCTACCTATTAGGTATACTAGTTTTTAAACAAACTTATTGACTCTGAAATAGCGGACTTGTCCTAAGGTCTTAAGGTTCTTATGCTCCTTCACTATCATGGATTGTGCCGAATCCAGATTTCAATTAAAGATCAAGGAAGCCTTACACACAACTTTTAAACAATAACCAGCCTTCTTTATTTACACCGTCCTTTGTTTTCTATTTTATTATTTATTATTTTCCTTCTCATTATCACTCATTGTTATAGCTCAGTTAACATATTATAAATTCAAATTCAACTTTATACATTCCCATTATATATCCAAAAATGTCTTGCAAAATCAAAAGTCATGTCATTTTCTCCAAGCTAGAATCATCAGATGCTGTCAATTCCTTTTGCTCCTATGTTTCAAGTTCTTATTAAAAGTAAAGTTCGCGGCTGGCCTGATTGCCTTGAATAACACAAGAAGTTTATTTCTGGGCTGTGACTGCAGCTGCTCCTCTTTGTTACACTTTCATTTGGATTATCTCTTCGTAACTCACACTTATGAGTAATTTAATATGTAGATTATCTAAATTATTTTTAGATCCAAGGAAACCACTTAAGAATACGGGAGAATTAATATAGATACAAACTCCCCACAATTTACTGACTTTTCGTCCTTAAAAAAATAAATAATAAGGTGGCTTTACTGAAGACAAAAAAAACACATATTCAGAGCACCAGCAAGTCAAGCAATTTTTTTCCAAGTACGTAAAATAATCCCTCATGAAAACCAAGTGAGATTCCTTACTTTACTTTTCGTATGTTTATTCAAATGTACTCTGCCAACCTAACAATATTGTAACTTCCAGAGACAAACATTGCTTCCTCTGAGATTTGTTATATTTTGGGGTATTTTTCTATAGTCCCAAACTATTGTTTTGTTTTTGTGGGTTTAATTTGTTTTAATCCCAGTTGTTATGAGTCAGGCCGAAATGGTCTAAAATAATGCGACCTTATTAAAAGCCTATTTTATCTAAAGCAAAACAAGTCTGCTAATGTTTAGAGTATAATTGCAAAATCGTAGTCACTTATCGAGTAATATCAAAAACAATCGTTGCCAATTCTTTGACGGGGTATCTTTCGCCGCCGCTTCGTTAAAATTAAGTCAATTTGTTAAATATTTTAAATATATTTTTTAATTTGACAGCATAAATTGCTATGCACGATGAAAGGTTTCTAAAACATTTAAAACTACAAACCTGTTAGTAGATCTGTGATGGCCAACGAGAACAAGAGAATGTTGTGCGATTTTTTCAACATGGCGGGTTTTCGTATCATAATGAAACAGAACAGAAAGTTCAGCAAAAACGACAAAGCTGCTATTACTCCAAATATGGCTCGTCTTGCTTTAACCTCACTGCTATCATATTTTGCTGGAGGTTTGGTCAATTCTGAAATGTTTCGCATCAGTAAAAATTTATTGCCATCCATATTCGACAACTTCTTCGAAAAATTGACGAAAATGAAAATATTACTATCACCCTTTCAAAATCACGAAATTAACATGTCGCGAATTTTTTTACAATAGCGATACTGTGACGTCACCTTTTGATATTAAAATGTATTAACCAAAGATCTATTTGCGGTTTAAACAAAAAGGTGCTATTAACAAATTTGAAAAATAAATTAAATTTTCGTCCATGTCTGTAAACAACATTACTAGGTATTAGTTTATCGAAATTATATATAATTTGTTTAAAACCTGTTTTTTTTACGATCGCCATTTTTTTTTGCGTTCTAGAGAATCTGTAATTGCAAACATCTAAACTGATAATTTTAGTCATTAATCAGTCATATTATACCTGTGCAATTTATTTGAATAACAATGCAAATGGCCACAATGAACAATTTTATGGCTGCCGCGCATGCGCAAGTAGCCATAAAATAATAATGCGAAGATTGTGTACAATTTTTTCATTACTGAAATATGTTGTATTTTACTATTGTTTGGTTGGTAAGACAACTGTCAAGAGACTTTCGTATTATGGATCTTTATGCCGACAAAGCGGTTACAGTCAGTTGCGTTGAGTGCGAGAGATGATTAAAAAGAAGATTAGCATATTTAGCTGCTGTGGATGGGAATTACAGTCAACTCTCGTTATAGCGGACACCCTCGGGACACCCTCGGGACACCCTCGGGACGTAGTTTGGAGTGCGTAATAGCGAAAGTCAGCATTAGCGGGAGTCATTTTCAGTCTATAGCTTTCGCCGGAGGGATGGCTGGATTTTGTCCGTAATAACGGGTGTCTGTAATAACCAGGTGTCCGCAAGGTAGGTTGGAAAATTAATATTAAAAACTAGTTTGTTTGGAGCTGAAATGCTTTTATTTACGTGGGAAATGTATTTCTTTCGGTTATTTTGGGGCTCACGTTTGAGCCACATTCTTGAAGCTTTTGTCGTGAAGCCGCTTGTTTTTTCTAAGGGCGTCCGCAGAATTCCTTTTGATCACAGAAGAAGATTGTGAGCGCCAACCTGTTTCCATCTACAATCTCTTGGGGATTATTCATTACACTAAGGACATTTACAATGTAACGGCTCTCCCAAACGTCATATCTTCTAAATTGTAGAGCAAAAGAAGTCAAAAGATCGACAATAATACGACAGCTGCAAAAATAACAATAATTTTATACCTTATTCGTACTGTACTTAATTTCGCGAGGCTTCATTTTCGCGATTTCAGAGAAAAAAGGGCTCAAAGGCTTAAAATTTTGCGAAAATATAGTCTTTATGTTCGCGATTTTTTTTCAAAATTAAGACGCGCGAAAAGAAGTACGGATAAGGTAGTTCCACGAACGTGATGGAGCCCTGTAGGCCCGGTAACCGCCCATGTTCAAATATATCGCCAATATTTGCATTGTCCGCCAGCTCAATTTTCTTTATTTGATCTTGTAATCTTTGTTGAATTTGATGTAAAATTTAGATCACGCTAGTTCTCTCTCTCTATGTATACTTCATTTCTATAAAATGGGAGGAAAAAACCTTACAGTGCATTTGTTATGTCTAGGCTTTGTTCAGACTAAACTGAATAATTATTGCAATGATATTCTGTCAAAAAATTAGTTAAACACGATTACAATACTATCTTCTGCTAGCTTTCCACTGTTTAAACCCAAATCAAAACATTTACTTTAATTCGACCAGTGCTGGTAGGACTGACATTCAACAATATTACCAATCTATATTTTACCTGAGCTCAAGACATCTGAAACAACAAACTGGACTTCTTTATGGAAACCGATACTTAGGCGAGAAATAATACAAAAAAATGAAAAGAAATAATAATTTGTGTACACTAGACTGCTGGGAATTTGGCAGTATTAGCGGTGTTCTTTGTCGGGGTTTTTCGATATTTTAGTTAAGTTAAAAGTTACACAGTCACTGCATTGTGAACTGAGATAAAAGGAGTATAATACCCTTCACGTGACACGATCGATACAACGCATTCTCACAAACTGCAAAACGCATTCTCACAAACTACAAAACGCAAAGCAACACGCATCATCACTCAGAGGGTTCTTGGAGTAATTTCCAAAAACACATTGAAGGAAATGCTCAGAGCGGGATGGTCATAGAACCTTATCCTGTGATGCGACAACACAACCACAGTTTACTCTACGTTTTTCGATACGGAGCATTCATTTGAATAATTATATATTCGATTTGAACTTCAGCATCTAAAAATCGCTCGTACATATACAGACTATAAACCAGAGTTAACCGCCTACAAGAGCAATTTTTTTACGCCCACTTCAAGATGGAAACGTTAAGACTTTTTACACAAAAAAGAGTTCTAACACAGTTCACGAATTGAGTTGATTCGAGCCCACAATAACCTGATTCCCTAAATCAACACAATCGAGCCGCTAGCCGCCCGAACCACTATTTTAAGGCAATAACGTGCTCTCATAAAAATACGTCAATACTAACCGGTTTACTACGAAAAAATCATAAAATCGTTATAATTTCAACGATTGTTAATCCCCAAAACAGTAAAAGTTTGAGTTAACGTCAAATTCTAAACTGTTGATTAAATGGCTGCCATCTTGAAGTGGGCGTAAAACAATTTGCCCGGCACGTGATATCCCTATGCTTGGAACAGGTCACTTTAACTTTAATCTTTTAATTTGACGTTAAAATGCTGTCATTTTTAAACACCTTCACTTTCATGCACAAAACAAACAATTCCTTTTATTTGCTCCGGAAAAATTAAAACGTTAGTTTCAAAGTGCTTCTTTGCTTCAGCTGCTTTATTCAGATGGTCTGTCTACTTCAGTCGGAGGAACAAGTACCGGTACTCCGAAAGTAATCGCGCCGGCAAATACGTCATGTCGCTTAGCAACTTCGGGGACAAACACCGCGCGGTCAGTCTCATCTCGGAGGCGGGATTTTACCATAAACTGGTACCTGTTCCCCCGACTGACTTACGTTAAGCAAAAAGAAGGAAAGGGAATTGAGAATTTAATCAGTTGTAAAGACAAAAGGGTGAATTCCAAAATTTATACCGTATATATAGAGATAATTATTTAAATTTTGAAGAATGTGAGGCAACAGATGAACTGAAAAGTCCAAATAATTAAAATTAATGAGTCAAACTGTTGACGCCAAAGCCGGCAGGAATTGTCACGTACCAATTAGCTGAGCGACTGCAGCAACAGATCTCCCTCGGAGAGTAAGACTTGTTTTTGAATTTCTTATATACTTATTTATATAAAAACTGCCTCGAAAAATTATTGAATTGAATGAATCATTGCTCGATTGGGAGAGACCACTCGGTCTTTGTACAGCGCAAGCACTGTAAATGTATTATTTTTTACAATTCCTTGATATATTGGGAGAGACCATTCTGAGTTAGCAACACGGGTGTCACGAATTGTGGACACGATATGTTTCCAAATATAGTCGTAACAACAAACTCGCTCGTGCAGCTGCCAAATATGGGTATAATCAGGTATTAGTTATGTGTGAATTCAGTCAGTTTTTGGTTTAATTTCCCGTTAGCATTAATCATTCATGACAACGGGAATAATGGAAGAGATGTTTGTTTTTAATAAATGAATGCAGGTGTTAACAAGTGATGATTAAAATTAAGTGTTTTTATCAACATTTTCTTAACATATACGTCCTATAAGCAATACTGAATCTAGATGGAATCTAGAGGAAGCAACGTTCAATTGTTTAGCTTGAATATAATTTACACAGGCCACCAAGAACGAAGACTTCTGGGTGACTCGAGTCCTTAATTACATTATATTAAACCAAAAACATAGAGTTATACAATTCCCAAAATATGGAATCATTTGTCTAGCTGAACATGATAATTTTAACTTTTATACACTAGTAGGAAAGCTCTCAATCTTGCATGGGATCATCTAAGTCTTTTACTTAATGCTAAGTGTTTTAGGTTTTTTCTCTTGGTTTTGACCGACGACTTGTCTTTTATTATTTGAGTCCAAATACACTCTTTTTTTTTTATAAGAACCTTTTTTATAAGAACGTTGAGGCTGAGATTGACCAAAATTTTAAGAACATGCTAAGAACTTAACCAGGTTGAGACTTAGCTAAGAACATTTTTATTCACTTGTATCGAGCTCTAAATACAACATTCCAGTATCCATTCAAAAAATTGACAAAATGTAACATTTCAAATATCTCAGCGAATAAGCAGTTCAAATCAGCTCAAAATACTTGAATGCAAATTTTTTATAGAAACAACATAAATTTCTATCGCATAAAATGTTGATACATTTTCATGGTCACGTTCGAATCTTTTTTGTGAAATTCTATATACCATGTAACTTAAGAACATGTTAAGAACGTTTTCAGGCTGAAATTGCCAACAAATAAGAACATTCGGTCTTGGTTCAGCCTCAGCTCGAAAATTAGACGTTCTTATATTAAAAAAATAGTATCATATTGTTTTCATATGCTTTACAAAATATCCTGCTTGGTGTAACTAGCAACTTGTTTGCTATATCGTGTAAGAGTGACTTATTCATTCAAAATAACACGATAACAATCAATCGTTAAAGTTTTCTGCTGTTTAAAACTAAAACTAAGCGTTTCAGTTTCAGCCGATTTCAACAACTAAAGGGTTGGCAATCATTATATTTATCATTTTTTATTTTAGTTTCTTCTGGCGACGACCAGTCGGCAAGTCATCTGGTTCAATACGAGTGACATTATAAACAACAGTTAAACATGCTGACAATTTGAAACTTTTCCTTTGCCGGTAATAGCATTGTTGAAAGGTTGAACAATGCCGAAGCCTTCTGATTGAGTTTCGAGGCAAACGGCTTCCACTTTTTTAAAATTTACAAAGACGACGTCAAAGTGAGATAAAAATATGAGTTCTAAATACCTATTTGCCTTCCGGCTGAGAAAGGACATTATCCAACGTGATAATAAACTATATGTGGTATGTTATTATTTCTCCGCATGATGTTGAAATGTTTAATTTTAAACACATAACTCTATGTTCTAGTAATTGCGTGGATTAGCTTTCGTTGACTAACCAGTTATTCGAATTCACAAACTTTGAAAAATACAGTTCAAAGAATGCTTTTTAACAATCCAGTAAAACATGAAAAATGATCCTCAAGTCGTTTGTTCTTGTATTATATAAATATTTGGGTGAACGTAGAATCATTTTCATACCTAACCGATTCCCTCGTTGATTCACACCTGCCACAATTCGAATAACTTTCGTGTCTGCTATTTTAAAAGCAGTAATTTCGTGTAGAGCTCGTTCGTTTCCCATATTTGAACCGTAATGACACTCTCAGGAGCTACCTGTGACTATAAAAGGTTCTATACAAACTTTTTCTTTCCTCGACTCAAAAAACATAAAAGCTAAAATATCAGTGATAATTAATAGTGATGCAGCTAGGGACGAACGCTCGGACATTTCTATAGAAGAAAAACTACTTTTATTTCTTAAGTAAACCCCCCAATACCAACTCCACTAACGGCCTAATGCATTTTTAAAAGCACAACACTTGTTTGAACCAGAAAGACAAATGCATGAGCACCTGCCTCATCGGTATGCTAAACGATCTCTGTAAAAGCCGCGCGCTATCCTTCTGCCGTAAAAGGTGTACGACAGTTTGAAAAATTATAGTTGATCTCAAATGACAGCCATTTTTTGTGTATCAAATGTACTTAAGTATATAAAGGGTGCCTTTGAATCGCATTTAACAGCACTTTGTGGCGAACTCTTTTGCAGTTTAACAAAGGCTTGCGGCATGAGACACGACTTCAAAGCGATTCCCACACATGTACAGTGGCACATTTCCATTTTTAATGCATAACATTTCCTTTGTGAAATCATATCTTAAACTTTTTTGTCTGCCGAAAAACTGAGGCATATGGATGCAGTATACCAAGTTTCAAGTTTCCTTTCGCCTCTGTTTCAAAACGAGTCCATGTGCGAAAACCATTCATCAGATAAAAATGAGTTTGATTTGCATGAAAATGAACTTCTGAGTAAAACTCATTTTCATATAAAAGGTGTTGCCCCGGGACTCTCATGATTTGAAACAAAGGTATCGTGGACTCGGAAATGGCCTAATTCATCACCCACCGCGGTGCTTTCCTCGTCATTAACAGACACAGATGATTAAAAATATAAACAGCATAGCAGTAAATTCTGAATTATCATGAAGTTGTTACGAAATCTCCGGGGAAAATGTCACAATCTTAGATATAAACCTAAATATCAACTCCACTTTTGACATGGAAATCAGCTTTACCGCACCTTTAAAAGGTCCTTACCGCAAAATCATCTTTTTTTCTTTTTCAACCAAATGAGCACCTGTCAGTCAATTTCAAAAGATATCGCCATTTATTCAAAAACAATTGGGATACTATAATGACTCCTTTTTAACCTTGCTAACGATTGCTAATTGACCAAGATTTTCGCACTCAGTGCCGAGTATATAGTCTCTTGTTTCAACTGAATATCGCTCAGTCGTGGGCAGTTCTACCCTGATATAGGCAGAACGATTTTGACAGAAATTACAGGTAAGATACGTTTCATGGACTGCCTTGATATTGTTTCAGTATACTCTCCCATACAAAAAGTATATTACTTCAAATAAGAATTTTTAAAAGATTATATGCAAATTTTTTTTTTTTTTTTTTTTTTTTGTGTAGGGCAGTGAAAATGGATGCGGATAACAATAAATTTCCACAGATGCAAAACATTTCGACACCAAATCCAGCAAACAATGATGAGAACTCTCAGGCCGCTAAAGCTAGAGAAGCGATGTTTGGAGTAATAGCAGCTTTGTCGTTTTTGCTGAACTTTCTGTTCTGTTTCGTTATGATACGAAAACCCGCCATGTTGAAAAAACCGCACAACATTCTCTTGTTCTCGTTGGCAATCACAGATCTACTAACAGGTTTGTAGTTTTGCAACATTCTAGAAACCTTTTCTCGTGTAAAGAAAAAATGAACGTTTCTCAATAAACTCTAGGCATAAACAATTTTTTTCTGTTTTTATATTCAACAGGAATCTTCCTTCCACTCACTCCCGGCTATGTCGTCAGCATCGCCTCATTCCCAGTCCCTCGAGCTTTAGGCGGTGAAATTTTCTGTCGTGTCTTCACTAGTAGATACGCCCTCTTCACGATGGGAAAAGTCTCTATTTTGAAGGTCACGTGTCTGGCTATTGAGAGATGGTATTGTATTTTTCGACCAATGGTGTACAAGCGCTATTTCACCCGAAAGAGGCTCTTTCTCTACATCCTGGCTATTTGGGTTAGCACTTGTCTGTTGCAGATTAACAAATTCTTCGAGTGGAAATTGTCGGGAAGCAAATGTTCTAAGGTGAAGGCGCCCTATGGAAAAATGGGAACTCAAGCCATGATAATTATCTACAGTCTGATCGGGTTTTATATTCCATGTTTGATTGCTTGGGCTTCGTTTGCCCATATCTCACTGCTGTTCAAGACATCGCCAATGGCAAGATGCTACGGTGAGCGACAAAGAGCGCAACAGAAAGCGCTACTACGCATGTGCGCTTTGACGTCAATAACTCTGACATTGTGTTGGCTTCCAGCTCAAACCATTTATATTCTTTCTCCATTTGGAATCACTAAGATTGGCAGTCCTTTGCACAGGACGGGTGGAATTCTTGCCATGTTGAACTCGTGTCTCAACCCTTTGATCTACTGGTTGACCAACAGAGAGTACAGGGATGGTTTGTTTGAACTCTTCAAGTTTGTCAAAATCAAAAGCTTCCACACTAGAAGTTACTCATTGGAGCATCAGATGTCTGCGTTAGGTTCTTCAACATCAAGCAGACTGAGCCAACTGAGCCGCATTAGTATGGACACCGGAAAGTAGTCAGCACCTTGAGTCAGCGGCACCCAACGAGACTTAAAAACTGCAATTGCTTAAATTGCATTCACAACTGTGATGATCATATATTCATTTCAAAGACTTCTAATGTCGTCGTTTTCCCGATTTTTCGTATCGTTAATGCATAATTGCATAAATAGTAAACAAAAATAAAATATACCGGCCTGCTTTCCATGAATGCCGTGTATCTACACTAATATTCAGAATTATTAAAGAAGTCTCTGCAGCCGGATTTAAAGCTAGTGAGAGTTTGTGCTTGCCGCAGTTTGACGGGTAGACTATTCCCGTGACAGCACCGCACCGCGCCACTATAGCTGAAGCTGTTTTTTAGAAAGTTGGTACGGGGCAGTGGAATAGCTAGCTTGCCCTCACAGTCCCTTAGTGAATATCTAGAAATTTCACTGCGGTCAGTGAATTTTGATCGTAGATATTCAGGGGCAAGACCATTCAGTGCTTTATAAACCATAGTAGTTGTTTGAATTTTCCGTTGAATATCTACATTGTAGATTTTTCCAACCAAGAGTTATGAAGAGATTGTCAGAACTGGCATCATTTGAAGAGAAAGTCAAAATTTTCTGTAGTTTTTGAAGTTTAGTGGAACGGGTTTTGTTGCAGTCCCCCCAAACAACACAACAATAATCTAAATGAGGTTGTACTAATGCATTATAAATACATAGCAGTGTTTCAAACGGAACAAAAGATAAAACGTCAGTATTTCATCCAACAGTTTACTTGGTACGAATATTTGAGGCGATTGGCTTCCGAACAGTTCCACCGCCGGAAACGATTCTTTTGGTGCGCTTTTACACGCTAGTGATATAATTCTAAATTCCATGCTGAAATGAATTTTCATTTGTTGGTTCGAATTCCATTAATGGAGAGGTTGAAATATTTTGATTGTGGACTCTTTTGCTGTGAATTTGTCTAACGTATCAAAACCAAGCTAAAACGGGTATCATAAACGACTTTGAGTAATTTTCCTTAATTTTCCGTTTGCTTTTTTGCTTAGTTTTTTTTTAAAGAAAGAAAGAAAAAAACCCGTTAAGGTTTTGTGCATCGATTACTGCTATTACTGCATGGGGTGTCTATTTTTTTAAATGTACAAACGTTTCAAGTGTAATCCTATAGTAATTAAGGACACTAAGTACATTCGTAAGCAGTTATTGAATATAAGTAATATAAGTTAGCGAGTGAGTTATAGTCATAGTTACTGGATACAGAACAAATATGATTGTTTTACATTGTAGTTATTCATTTCGATTCAGTCTTGAACGACCGCGCACGCGCACATCAGCTCGACTGCATCTTATAATCGTGTATAAACTTTGGAACATTTCCAGTCAGGGGACAAACTTTTGTCTCGGCAAAATGCTCATATAATCTTTGTATTTATCATCGCTATTAATAATAATTAAGGGGATGGGGACTGAGGTTTTGAGCTGAGTTTTTTAGCTACTTCGATTTCCATTAAGGAGACAACTAATCTGCTAAAATCGTTTAAATCCTAGTTATACAGTAATATTTCGTAACTCGTTGTAATTCTAGTTTTTGCCTTCATTTCAAAATAAAAAGGAATACAACTTCCTTATACTGTAATTACCTAATGATGGGATATTACTAGCCTGCGTAGCAAGCTCTCTGGGGGCGGAGGGTGGACTATTTTTTACAAGATGGCGGGTGGGCGCGAAGAAGACCCTGGCGAACAGCAGGTCACGTGTCTCCAAAAATATTGAAGATTTTGATTGTTTCAAAATGGCGGCGGGCTCGCGATTGGCTAATTTTGTGATCACGTGACCTGCTGTTCGCCAGGGTCTTCTACGCGCCGCCATTTTGAACGCCGAGAAGACTCTGGGGACGAGGCTGGTAACAAGTCGTACGTCAACACGCAATTTCAAAAACAGTCTGAGGTTGAAACTATACATTTTTTAATGGCTTCATTCCAAGTAAAGAAAACAGGCATTTTTGTTTAGGTAGTTAATTTATTAACAACACCGGCAAAACCTCCATTGAGGAGACACTTCTCCTTGTCGCGAGGGTGTCTCCTTAATGGAGGTTCCACTGTAAATATAAAGCTATTAATCCTAGTAGCGAAGTAAATAAATAAGTAATTAGGAAAGGTAAACGAATAATAGTTACTGAACGCTATACCACTTGAGATTCGCAATATACATTATATATCATTGTTCAGAAAAGCAAGTTGAAAAGTATTTTATAGTATTTGTATTGGCGTTTTAGATTTTTCTGCCGAGTTTCATATCTTTAGTATAGTTTTAATTGTAAAAATATTTTAGCATAGTTTTATAATTGAGTGCCTTGTAAACTGGTATACCTTAGATTGTATCCATTGTTGCATAGTTATATTTTAATTTACTGCATTATTATTACAGGGCCCCATTGAATATCACATGAGTGACATGGGCTCCTTGTTAAAATATTATTGTCATTATAAGTATGATTCAAAGTATATCGCTGTACAATGTATTTACTGTTATGGAGATATCCAGCCAGCCGAGCTATGGTTGGTGTGATATCCTCAAGGATTTTAACGAGTAAACTTGATGTAGATGTATAATCAATTCAGCAAACCTTGTAGAAGTCAAACATCAGCTTCGATACCACTCTGCTGGTGCATAATCAACTCAGTGGATTTGTAATTTTAATGGTTCTTCTTCCTTATGAATTGTAAATTGTACATATTGTAAATAAAATAAAACAGCAATGAACAATTCGTTGTATGCTTTTTAACCTAATAAATAAAATTAAAATTAAAATAAACAACTTTATTTAAGTGCCAGAGGATTTAGCACTGCTGTACTAATTGTGGACACTGTAAATGAACAAACAAATATTGTAAATAGAACATAAACTTGTTTTAAAGAATCCCAACTGGTGGGAGGCTGTCCAGTTGGCTATTTACAAAGCGTGGCCGAGGAGTTGAACTCGGGACTACCGAGAGAAAATCCAGCTAGTGGCAGGGTGGAGGATTTGATCCGTCACTAACTTGGAAGCACAAAAAGGTTAAAAAGTTGAAAGTGAAATTAGGGTTTTGATTGGCTGTTCGCACAACTCGTTGTCAGACATACACGGGCACGCCCTGAGCATGAAAGCGAGGCCTAAGGGCCACAAGCTTTCCCGCTAACTTTAAAAGAGTGGAAACATAGCTGAAGAAATAACATCGAGTGATTTAGAGGTTGTAACATTAACCCTAGAAGTTGTTGTTAAAGACTTCATTGACCTTTGCGTCAAGAATTCTTGAAAAACGTCCCTTTTATTTTCTACAAATGCTCTGGGGATATCTTCCGTGGTTAATTTTACATCACCTAAATCATGACTATACATTTTTTTGAGTTCCATAAAATATAGAAGGATTTCAGTACTTACTGAATTACAAAGGCTCATTTACAATCCAGTAGTTACTGGGTTACAAACTCGCCATTACAATCCAGTAGTTACTGCGTTAAAAACTTTCTATTACAATCCAGTAGTTACTGCGTTACAAACTCGCCATTACAATCCAGTAATTACTGGGTTACAAACTTTCTATTACGATCCAGTAGTTACTGGGTTACAAACTTTCTATTACAATCCAGTAGTTACTGGGTTACAAACGTTCTATTACAATACAGTAGTTACTGGGTTACAAACGTTATGTTACAATCCAGTAGTTACTGGCTTACAAACTTTGTATTACAATCCAGTAGTTACTGGGTTACAAACGTTCTATTACAATCCAGGAGTTACTGGGTTACAAACTTTCTATTACAATCCAGTAGTTACTGGGTTACAAACTTTCTATTACAATCCAGTAGTTACTGGGTTACAAACTTTCTATTACAATACAGTAGTTACTGGGTTACAAACGTTCTGTTACAATCCAGTAGTTACTGGGTTACAAACTTTCTATTACAATCCAGTAGTTACTGGGTTACAAACTTTCTATTACAATCCAGTAGTTACTGGGTTACAAACTTTCTATTACAATCCAGTAGTTACTGGGTTACAAACTTTCTATTACAATCCAGTAGTTACTGGGTTACAAACTTTCTATTACAATCCAGTAGTTACTGGGTTACAAACTTTCTATTACAATCCAGTAGTTACTGGGTTAAAAACGTTCTGTTACAATCCAGTAGTTACTGGGTTACAAACTTTCTATTACAATCCAATAGTTACTGGGTTACAAACTTTCTATTACAATCCAGTAGTTACTGGGCTACAAACTTTCTATTACAATCCAGTAGTTACTGGGTTACAAACTTTCTATTACAATCCAGTAGTTACTGGGTTACAAACGTTCTGTTACAATCCAGTAGTTACTGGGTTACAACTTTCTATTACAATCCAGTAGTTACTGGGTTACAAACTTTCTATTGCAATCCAGTAGTTACTGGGTTACAAACTTTCTATTACAATCCAGTAGTTACTGGGTTAAAAACTTTCTATTACAATCCAGTAGTTACTGGGTTACAAACTTTCTATTACAATCCAGTAGTTACTGGGTTACAAACTTTCTATTACAATCCAGTAGTTACTGGGTTAAAAACTTTCTGTTACAATTTAGTAGTTACTGGGTTACAAACTTTCTATTACAATCCAGTAGTTACTGGGTTACAAACTTTCTATTACAATCCAGTAGTTACTGGGTTACAAACTTTCTGTTACAATCCAGTAGTTACTGGGTTACAAACTTTCTATTACAATCCAGCAGTTACTGGGTTACAAACTTTCTATTACAATCCAGTAGTGTAGTTACTGGGTTACAAACTTTCTATTACAATCCAGTAGTTACTGGGTTACAAACTTTCTATTACAATCCAGTAGTTACTGGGTTACAAACTTTCTATTACAATCCAGTAGTTACTGGGTTACAAACTTTCTATTACAATCCAGTAGTTACTGGGTTACAAACTTTCTATTACAATCCAGTAGTTACTGGGTTACAAACTTTCTATTACGATCCAGTAGTTACTGGGTTACAAACTTTCTATTACAATCCAGTAGTTACTGGGTTACAAACGTTCTATTACAATACAGTAGTTACTGGGTTACAAACTTTCTATTACAATCCAGTAGTTACTGGGTTACAAACTTTCTATTACAATCCAGTAGTTACTGGGTTACAAACTTTCTGTTACAATCCAGTAGTTACTGGGTTACAAACTTTCTATTACAATCCAGTAGTTACTGGGTTACAAACTTTCTATTACAATCCAGTAGTTACTGGGTTACAAACTTTCTATTACAATCCAGTAGTTACTGGGTTACAAACGTTCTGTTACAATCCAGTAGTTACTGGGTTACAACTTTCTATTACAATCCAGTAGTTACTGGGTTACAAACTTTCTATTACAATCCAGTAGTTACTGGGTTACAAACTTTCTATTACAATCCAGTAGTTACTGGGTTACAAACTTTCTATTACAATCCAGTAGTTACTGGGTTACAAACTTTCTATTACAATCCAGTAGTTACTGAGTTACAAACTTTCTATTACAATCCAGTAGTTACTGGGTTACAAACGTTCTGTTACAATCCAGTAGTTACTGGGTTACAAACTTTCTATTACAATCCAGTAGTTACTGGGTTACAAACTTTCTATTACAATCCAGTAGTTACTGGGTTACAAACTTTGTATTACAATCCAGTAGTTACTGGGTTACAAACTTTCTATTACAATCCAGTAGTTACTGGGTTACAAACTTTCTATTACAATCCAGTAGTTACTGGGTTACAAACTTTCTATTACAATCCAGTAGTTACTGGGTTACAAACTTTCTATTACAATCCAGTAGTTACTGGGTTACAAACTTTCTGTTACAATCCAGTAGTTACTGGGTTACAAACTTTCTATTACAATCCAGTAGTTACTGGGTTACAAACTTTCTATTACAATCCAGTAGTTACTGGGTTACAAACTTTCTATTAAAATCCAGTAGTTACTGGGTTACAAACGTTCTATTACAATCCAGTAGTTACTGGGTTACAAACTTTCTATTACAATCCAGTAGTTACTGGGTTACAAACTTTCTATTACAATCCAGTAGTTACTGGGTTACAAACTTTCTATTACAATCCAGTAGTTACTGGGTTACAAACTTTCTATTACAATCCAGTAGTTACTGGGTTACAAACTTTCTATTACAATCCAGTAGTTACTGGGTTACAAACTTTCTATTACAATCCAGTAGTTACTGGGTTACAAACTTTCTATTACAATCCAGTAGTTACTGGGTTACAAACTTTCTATTACAATCCAGTAGTTACTGGGTTACAAACTTTCTATTACAATCCAGTAGTTACTGGGTTACAAACTTTCTATTACAATCCAGTAGTTACTGGGTTACAAACTTTCTATTACAATCCAGTAGTTACTGGGTTACAAACTTTCTATTACAATCCAGTAGTTACTGGGTTACAAACTTTCTATTACAATCCAGTAGTTACTGGGTTACAAACTTTCTATTACAATCCAGTAGTTACTGGGTTACAAACTTTCTATTACAATCCAGTAGTTACTGGGTTACAAACTTTCTATTACAATCCAGTAGTTACTGGGTTACAAACTTTCTATTACAATCCAGTAGTTACTGGGTTACAAACTTTCTATTACAATCCAGTAGTTACTGGGTTACAAACTTTCTATTACAATCCAGTAGTTACTGGGTTACAAACTTTCTATTACAATCCAGTAGTTACTGGGTTACAAACTTTCTATTACAATCCAGTAGTTACTGGGTTACAAACTTTCTATTACAATCCAGTAGTTACTGGGTTACAAACTTTCTATTACAATCCAGTAGTTACTGGGTTACAAACTTTCTATTACAATCCAGTAGTTACTGGGTTACAAACTTTCTATTACAATCCAGTAGTTACTGGGTTACAAACTTTCTATTACAATCCAGTAGTTACTGGGTTACAAACTTTCTATTACAATCCAGTAGTTACTGGGTTACAAACTTTCTATTACAATCCAGTAGTTACTGGGTTACAAACTTTCTATTACAATCCAGTAGTTACTGGGTTACAAACTTTCTATTACAATCCAGTAGTTACTGGGTTACAAACTTTCTATTACAATCCAGTAGTAGTTACTGGGTTACAAACTTTCTATTACAATCCAGTAGTTACTGGGTTACAAACTTTCTATTACAATCCAGTAGTTACTGGGTTACAAACTTTCTATTACAATCCAGTAGTTACTGGGTTACAAACTTTCTATTACAATCCAGTAGTTACTGGGTTACAAACTTTCTATTACAATCCAGTAGTTACTGGGTTACAAACTTTCTATTACAATCCAGTAGTTACTGGGTTACAAACTTTCTATTACAATCCAGTAGTTACTGGGTTACAAACTTTCTATTACAATCCAGTAGTTACTGGGTTACAAACTTTCTATTACAATCCAGTAGTTACTGGGTTACAAACTTTCTATTACAATCCAGTAGTTACTGGGTTACAAACTTTCTATTACAATCCAGTAGTTACTGGGTTACAAACTTTCTATTACAATCCAGTAGTTACTGGGTTACAAACTTTCTATTACAATCCAGTAGTTACTGGGTTACAAACTTTCTATTACAATCCAGTAGTTACTGGGTTACAAACTTTCTATTACAATCCAGTAGTTACTGGGTTACAAACTTTCTATTACAATCCAGTAGTTACTGGGTTACAAACTTTCTATTACAATCCAGTAGTTACTGGGTTACAAACTTTCTATTACAATCCAGTAGTTACTGGGTTACAAACTTTCTATTACAATCCAGTAGTTACTGGGTTACAAACTTTCTATTACAATCCAGTAGTTACTGGGTTACAAACTTTCTATTACAATCCAGTAGTTACTGGGTTACAAACTTTCTATTACAATCCAGTAGTTACTGGGTTACAAACTTTCTATTACAATCCAGTAGTTACTGGGTTACAAACTTTCTATTACAATCCAGTAGTTACTGGGTTACAAACTTTCTATTACAATCCAGTAGTTACTGGGTTACAAACTTTCTATTACAATCCAGTAGTTACTGGGTTACAAACTTTCTATTACAATCCAGTAGTTACTGGGTTACAAACTTTCTATTACAATCCAGTAGTTACTGGGTTACAAACTTTCTATTACAATCCAGTAGTTACTGGGTTACAAACTTTCTATTACAATCCAGTAGTTACTGGGTTACAAACTTTCTATTACAATCCAGTAGTTACTGGGTTACAAACTTTCTATTACAATCCAGTAGTTACTGGGTTACAAACTTTCTATTACAATCCAGTAGTTACTGGGTTACAAACTTTCTATTACAATCCAGTAGTTACTGGGTTACAAACTTTCTATTACAATCCAGTAGTTACTGGGTTACAAACTTTCTATTACAATCCAGTAGTTACTGGGTTACAAACTTTCTATTACAATCCAGTAGTTACTGGGTTACAAACTTTCTATTACAATCCAGTAGTTACTGGGTTACAAACTTTCTATTACAATCCAGTAGTTACTGGGTTACAAACTTTCTATTACAATCCAGTAGTTACTGGGTTACAAACTTTCTATTACAATCCAGTAGTTACTGGGTTACAAACTTTCTATTACAATCCAGTAGTTACTGGGTTACAAACTTTCTATTACAATCCAGTAGTTACTGGGTTACAAACTTTCTATTACAATCCAGTAGTTACTGGGTTACAAACTTTCTATTACAATCCAGTAGTTACTGGGTTACAAACTTTCTATTACAATCCAGTAGTTACTGGGTTACAAACGTTCTATTACAATCCAGTAGTTACTGGGTTACAAACTTTCTATTACAATCCAGTAGTTACTGGGTTACAAACTTTCTATTACAATCCAGTAGTTACTGGGTTACAAACTTTCTATTACAATCCAGTAGTTACTGGGTTACAAACTTTCTATTACAATCCAGTAGTTACTGGGTTACAAACTTTCTATTACAATCCAGTAGTTACTGGGTTACAAACTTTCTATTACAATCCAGTAGTTACTGGGTTACAAACTTTCTATTACAATCCAGTAGTTACTGGGTTAGAAACTTTCTATTACAAAACAGTAGTTACTGGGTTTCAAACTTTCTATTACGATCCAGTAGTTACTGGGTTACTAACTTTCTATTACAATCCATTAGTTGCTGGGTTACAAACTTTCTATTACAATCCAGTAGTTACCGGGTTACAAACTTTCTATTACAATCCAGTAGTTACTGGGTTACAAACTTTCTTTTACAATCCAGTAGTTACTGGGTTATAATCTTTCTATTACAATCCAGTAGTTACTGGGTTACAAACTTTCTATTACAATCCAGTAGTTACTGGGTTACAAACTTTCTATTACAATCCAGTAGTTACTGGGTTACAAACTTTCTATTACAATCCAGTAGTTACTGGGTTACAAACGTTCTATTACAATCCAGTAGTTACTGGGTTACAAACTTTCTATTACAATCCAGTAGTTACTGGGTTACAAACTTTCTGTTAAAATCCAGTAGTTACTGGGTTACAAACGTTCTATTACAATACAGTAGTTACTGGGTTACAATCTTTGTATTACAATACAGTAGTTACTGGGTTACAAACGTTCTGTTACAATCCAGTAGTTACTGGGTTACAAACTTTCTATTACAATCCAATAGTTACTGGGTTACAAACTTTCTATTACAATCCAGTAGTTACTGGGTTACAAACTTTCTATTACAATCCAGTCACTGGGTTACAAACGTTCTGTTACAATACAGTAGTTACTGGATTACAAACTTTGTATTACAATCCATTAGTTACTGGGTTACAAACTTTCTATTACAATCCAGTAGTTACTGGGTTACAAACGCTCCATTACAATCCAGTAGTTACTGGGCTACAAACTTTCTATTACAATCCAGTATACGTAGTTACTGGGTTACAAACTTTCTATTACAATCCAGTAGTTACTGGGTTAAAAACTTTCTATTTCAATCCAGTAGTTACTGGGTTACAAACTTTCTATTACAATCCATTAGTTACTGGGTTACAAACTTTCTATTACAATCCAGTAGTTACTGGGTTACAAACTTTCTATTACAATACAGTAGTTACTGGGTTACAAACGTTCTGTTACAATCCAGTAGTTACTGGGTTACAAACTTTTTATTACAATCCAGTAGTTACTGGGTTATAATCTTTTTATTACAATCCAGTAGTTACTGGGTTACAAACTTTCTATTACAATCCAGTAGTTACTGGGTTGCAAACTCTCTATTACAATCCAGTAGTTACTGGGTTACAAACTTTCTATTACAATCCAGTAGTTACTGGGTTACAAACTTTCTATTACAATACAGTAGTTACTGGATTACAAACTTTGTATTACAATCCAGTAGTAGTTACTGGGTTACAAACTTTCTATTACAATCCAGTAGTTACTGGGTTACAAACGCTACATTACAATCCAGTAGTTACTGGGCTACAAACTTTCTATTACAACCCAGTAGTTACGGGGTTACAAACTTTCTATTACAATCCAGTAGTTACTGGGTTACAAACTTTCTATTTCAATCCAGTAGTTACTGGGTTACAAACTTTTTATTACAATACAGTAGTTACTGGGTTACAAACGTTCTGTTACAATCCAGTAGTTACTGGGTTACAAACGTTCTTTTACAATCCAGTAGTTACTGGGTTATAATCTTTCTATTACAAGCCAGTAGTTACTGGGTTACAAACTTTCTATTACAATCCAGTAGTTACTGGGTTACAAACTTTCTATTACAATCCAGTAGTTACTGGGTTACAAACTTTCTATTACAATCCAGTAGTTACTGGGTTACAAACTTTCTATTACAATACAGTAGTTACTGGGTTTCAAACTTTCTATTACGATCCAGTAGTTACTGGGTTACTAACTTTCTATTACAATCCATTAGTTGCTGGGTTACAAACTTTCTATTACAATCCAGTAGTTACCGGGTTACAAACTTTCTATTACAATCCAGTAGTTACTGGGTTACAAACTTTCTTTTACAATCCAGTAGTTACTGGGTTATAATCTTTCTATTACAATCCAGTAGTTATATTACTGGGTTACAAACTTTCTATTACAATCCAGTAGTTACTGGGTTACAAACTTTCTATTACAATCCAGTAGTTACTGGGTTACAAACTTTCTATTACAATCCAGTAGTTACTGGGTTACAAACGATCTGTTACAATCCAGTAGTTACTGGGTTACAAACTTTCTATTACAATCCAGTAGTTACTGGGTTACAAACTTTCTATTACAATCCAGTAGTTACTGGGTTACAAACTTTCTATTACAATCCAGTAGTTACTGGGTTACAAACTTTCTATTACAATCCAGTAGTTACTGGGTTACAAACTTTCTATTACAATCCAGTAGTTACTGGGTTACAAACTTTCTATTACAATCCAGTAGTTACTGGGTTACAAACTTTCTATTACAATCCAGTAGTTACTGGGTTACAAACTTTCTATTACAATCCAGTAGTTACTGGGTTACAAACTTTCTATTACAATCCAGTAGTTACTGGGTTACAAACTTTCTATTACAATCCAGTAGTTACTGGGTTACAAACTTTCTATTACAATCCAGTAGTTACTGGGTTACAAACTTTCTATTACAATCCAGTAGTTACTGGGTTACAAACTTTCTATTACAATCCAGTAGTTACTGGGTTACAAACTTTCTATTACAATCCAGTAGTTACTGGGTTACAAACTTTCTATTACAATCCAGTAGTTACTGGGTTACAAACTTTCTATTACAATCCAGTAGTTACTGGGTTACAAACTTTCTATTACAATCCAGTAGTTACTGGGTTACAAACTTTCTATTACAATCCAGTAGTTACTGGGTTACAAACTTTCTATTACAATCCAGTAGTTACTGGGTTACAAACTTTCTATTACAATCCAGTAGTTACTGGGTTACAAACTTTCTATTACAATCCAGTAGTTACTGGGTTACAAACTTTCTATTACAATCCAGTAGTTACTGGGTTACAAACTTTCTATTACAATCCAGTAGTTACTGGGTTACAAACTTTCTATTACAATCCAGTAGTTACTGGGTTACAAACTTTCTATTACAATCCAGTAGTTACTGGGTTACAAACTTTCTATTACAATCCAGTAGTTACTGGGTTACAAACTTTCTATTACAATCCAGTAGTTACTGGGTTACAAACTTTCTATTACAATCCAGTAGTTACTGGGTTACAAACTTTCTATTACAATCCAGTAGTTACTGGGTTACAAACTTTCTATTACAATCCAGTAGTTACTGGGTTACAAACTTTCTATTACAATCCAGTAGTTACTGGGTTACAAACTTTCTATTACAATCCAGTAGTTACTGGGTTACAAACTTTCTATTACAATCCAGTAGTTACTGGGTTACAAACTTTCTATTACAATCCAGTAGTTACTGGGTTACAAACTTTCTATTACAATCCAGTAGTTACTGGGTTACAAACTTTCTATTACAATCCAGTAGTTACTGGGTTACAAACTTTCTATTACAATCCAGTAGTTACTGGGTTACAAACTTTCTATTACAATCCAGTAGTTACTGGGTTACAAACTTTCTATTACAATCCAGTATAGTTACTGGGTTACAAACTTTCTATTACAATCCAGTAGTTACTGGGTTACAAACTTTCTATTACAATCCAGTAGTTACTGGGTTACAAACTTTCTATTACAATCCAGTAGTTACTGGGTTACAAACTTTCTATTACAATCCAGTAGTTACTGGGTTACAAACTTTCTATTACAATCCAGTAGTTACTGGGTTACAAACTTTCTATTACAATCCAGTAGTTACTGGGTTACAAACTTTCTATTACAATCCAGTAGTTACTGGGTTACAAACTTTCTATTACAATCCAGTAGTTACTGGGTTACAAACTTTCTATTACAATCCAGTAGTTACTGGGTTACAAACTTTCTATTACAATCCAGTAGTTACTGGGTTACAAACTTTCTATTACAATCCAGTAGTTACTGGGTTACAAACTTTCTATTACAATCCAGTAGTTACTGGGTTACAAACTTTCTATTACAATCCAGTAGTTACTGGGTTACAAACTTTCTATTACAATCCAGTAGTTACTGGGTTACAAACTTTCTATTACAATCCAGTAGTTACTGGGTTACAAACTTTCTATTACAATCCAGTAGTTACTGGGTTACAAACTTTCTATTACAATCCAGTAGTTACTGGGTTACAAACTTTCTATTACAATCCAGTAGTTACTGGGTTACAAACTTTCTATTACAATCCAGTAGTTACTGGGTTACAAACTTTCTATTACAATCCAGTAGTTACTGGGTTACAAACTTTCTATTACAATCCAGTAGTTACTGGGTTACAAACTTTCTATTACAATCCAGTAGTTACTGGGTTACAAACTTTCTATTACAATCCAGTAGTTACTGGGTTACAAACTTTCTATTACAATCCAGTAGTTACTGGGTTACAAACTTTCTATTACAATCCAGTAGTTACTGGGTTACAAACTTTCTATTACAATCCAGTAGTTACTGGGTTACAAACTTTCTATTACAATCCAGTAGTTACTGGGTTACAAACTTTCTATTACAATCCAGTAGTTACTGGGTTACAAACTTTCTATTACAATCCAGTAGTTACTGGGTTACAAACTTTCTATTACAATCCAGTAGTTACTGGGTTACAAACTTTCTATTACAATCCAGTAGTTACTGGGTTACAAACTTTCTATTACAATCCAGTAGTTACTGGGTTACAAACTTTCTATTACAATCCAGTAGTTACTGGGTTACAAACTTTCTATTACAATCCAGTAGTTACTGGGTTACAAACTTTCTATTACAATCCAGTAGTTACTGGGTTACAAACTTTCTATTACAATCCAGTAGTTACTGGGTTACAAACTTTCTATTACAATCCAGTAGTTACTGGGTTACAAACTTTCTATTACAATCCAGTAGTTACTGGGTTACAAACTTTCTATTACAATCCAGTAGTTACTGGGTTACAAACTTTCTATTACAATCCAGTAGTTACTGGGTTACAAACTTTCTATTACAATCCAGTAGTTTCTGGGTTACAAACTTTCTATTACAATCCAGTAGTTACTGGGTTACAAACTTTCTATTACAATCCAGTAGTTACTGGGTTACAAACTTTCTATTACAATCCAGTAGTTACTGGGTTACAAACTTTCTATTACAATCCAGTAGTTACTGGGTTACAAACTTTCTATTACAATCCAGTAGTTACTGGGTTACAAACTTTCTATTACAATCCAGTAGTTACTGGGTTACAAACTTTCTATTACAATCCAGTAGTTACTGGGTTACAAACTTTCTATTACAATCCAGTAGTTACTGGGTTACAAACTTTCTATTACAATCCAGTAGTTACTGGGTTACAAACTTTCTATTACAATCCAGTAGTTACTGGGTTACAAACTTTCTATTACAATCCAGTAGTTACTGGGTTACAAACTTTCTATTACAATCCAGTAGTTACTGGGTTACAAACTTTCTATTACAATCCAGTAGTTACTGGGTTACAAACTTTCTATTACAATCCAGTAGTTACTGGGTTACAAACTTTCTATTACAATCCAGTAGTTACTGGGTTACAAACTTTCTATTACAATCCAGTAGTTACTGGGTTACAAACTTTCTATTACAATCCAGTAGTTACTGGGTTACAAACTTTCTATTACAATCCAGTAGTTACTGGGTTACAAACTTTCTATTACAATCCAGTAGTTACTGGGTTACAAACTTTCTATTACAATCCAGTAGTTACTGGGTTACAAACGTTCTATTACAATCCAGTAGTTACTGGGTTACAAACTTTCTATTACAATCCAGTAGTTACTGGGTTACAATCTTTCTATTACAATCCAGTAGTTACTGGGTTACAAACTTTCTATTACAATCCAGTAGTTACTGGGTTACAAACTTTCTATTACAATCCAGTAGTTACTGGGTTACAAACTTTCTATTACAATCCAGTAGTTACTGGGTTACAAACTTTCTATTACAATACAGTAGTTACTGGGTTACAAACTTTCTATTACAATCCAGTAGTTACTGGGTTACAAACTTTCTATTACAATCCAGTAGTTACTGGGTTACAAACTTTCTATTACAATCCAGTAGTTACTGGGTTACAAACTTTCTATTACAATCCAGTAGTTACTGGGTTACAAACTTTCTATTACAATCCAGTAGTTACTGGGTTACAAACTTTCTATTACAATCCAGTAGTTACTGGGTTACAAACTTTCTATTACAATCCAGTAGTTACTGGGTTACAAACTTTCTATTACAATCCAGTAGTTACTGGGTTACAAACTTTCTATTACAATCCAGTAGTTACTGGGTTACAAACTTTCTATTACAATCCAGTAGTTACTGGGTTACAAACTTTCTATTACAATCCAGTAGTTACTGGGTTACAAACTTTCTATTACAATCCAGTAGTTACTGGGTTACAAACTTTCTATTACAATCCAGTAGTTACTGGGTTACAAACTTTCTATTACAATCCAGTAGTTACTGGGTTACAAACTTTCTATTACAATCCAGTAGTTACTGGGTTACAAACTTTCTATTACAATCCAGTAGTTACTGGGTTACAAACTTTCTATTACAATCCAGTAGTTACTGGGTTACAAACTTTCTATTACAATCCAGTAGTTACTGGGTTACAAACTTTCTATTACAATCCAGTAGTTACTGGGTTACAAACTTTCTATTACAATCCAGTAGTTACTGGGTTACAAACTTTCTATTACAATCCAGTAGTTACTGGGTTACAAACTTTCTATTACAATCCAGTAGTTACTGGGTTACAAACTTTCTATTACAATCCAGTAGTTACTGGGTTACAAACTTTCTATTACAATCCAGTAGTTACTGGGTTACAAACTTTCTATTACAATCCAGTAGTTACTGGGTTACAAACTTTCTATTACAATCCAGTAGTTACTGGGTTACAAACTTTCTATTACAATCCAGTAGTTACTGGGTTACAAACTTTCTATTACAATCCAGTAGTTACTGGGTTACAAACTTTTTATTACAATCCAGTAGTTACTGGGTTACAAACTTTCTATTACAATCCAGTAGTTACTGGGTTACAAACTTTCTATTACAATCCAGTAGTTACTGGGTTACAAACTTTCTATTACAATCCAGTAGTTACTGGGTTTACAAACTTTCTATTACAATCCAGTAGTTACTGGGTTACAAACTTTCTATTACAATCCAGTAGTTACTGGGTTACAAACTTTCTATTACAATCCAGTAGTTACTGGGTTACAAACTTTCTATTACAATCCAGTAGTTACTGGGTTACAAACTTTCTATTACAATCCAGTAGTTACTGGGTTACAAACTTTCTATTACAATCCAGTAGTTACTGGGTTACAAACTTTCTATTACAATCCAGTAGTTACTGGGTTACAAACTTTCTATTACAATCCAGTAGTTACTGGGTTACAAACTTTCTATTACAATCCAGTAGTTACTGGGTTACAAACTTTCTATTACAATCCAGTAGTTACTGGGTTACAAACTTTCTATTACAATCCAGTAGTTACTGGGTTACAAACTTTCTATTACAATCCAGTAGTTACTGGGTTACAAACTTTCTATTACAATCCAGTAGTTACTGGGTTACAAACTTTCTATTACAATCCAGTAGTTACTGGGTTACAAACTTTCTATTACAATCCAGTAGTTTACTGGGTTACAAACTTTCTATTACAATCCAGTAGTTACTGGGTTACAAACTTTCTATTACAATCCAGTAGTTACTGGGTTACAAACTTTCTATTACGATCCAGTAGTTACTGGGTTACAAACTTTCTATTACAATCCAGTAGTTACTGGGTTACAAACTTTCTATTACAATACAGTAGTTACTGGGTTACAAACTTTCTGTTACAATCCAGTATTTACTGGGTTACAAACTTTCTATTACAATCCAGTAGTTACTGGGTTACAAACTTTATATTACAATCCAGTAGTTACTGGGTTACAAACTTTCTATTACAATCCAGTAGTTACTGGGTTACAAACTTTCTATTACAATCCAGTAGTTACTGGGTTACAAACTTTCCATTACAATCCAGTAGTTACTGGGTTACAAACTTTCTATTACAATCCAGTAGTTACTGGGTTACAAACTTTCTATTACAATCCAGTAGTTACTGGGTTACAAACTTTCTATTACAATCCAGTAGTTACTGGGTTACAAACTTTCTATTACAATCCAGTAGTTACTGGGTTACAAACTTTCTATTACGATCCAGTAGTTACTGTGTTACAAACTTTCTATTACAATCCAGTAGTTACTGGGTTACAAACTTTCTATTACAATCCAGTAGTTACTGGGTTACAAACTTTCTATTACAATCCAGTAGTCACTGGGTTACAAACTTTCTGTTACAATCCAGCAGTTACTGGGTTACAAACTTTCTATTACAATCCAGTAGTTACTGGGTTACAAACTTTCTATTACAATCCAGTAGTTACTGGGTTACAAACTTTCTATTACAAACAGTAGTTACTGGGTTACAAACTTTCTATAACAATCCAGTAGTTACTGGGTTACAACTTTCTATTACAATCCAGTAGTTACTGGGTTACAAACTTTCTATTACAATCCAGTAGTTACTGGGTTACAAACTTTCTATTACAATCCAGTAGTTACTGGGTTACAAACTTCTATTACAATCCAGTAGTTACTGGGTTACAAACTTTCTATTACACTACAGTAGTTACTGGGTTACAAACGTTCTATTACAATCCAGTAGTTACTGGGTTACAAACTTTCTATTACAATCCAGTAGTTACTGGGTTACAAACTTTCTATTACAATCCAGTAGTTACTGGGTTACAACTTTCTATTACAATCCAGTAGTTACTGGGTTACAAACTTTCTTTACAATCCAGTAGTTACTGGGTTACAAACTTTCTATTACAATCCAGTAGTTACTGGGTTACAAACTTTCTATTACAATCCAGTAGTTACTGGATTACAAACTTTGTATTACAATCCAGTAGTTACTGGGTTACAAACTTTCTATTACAATCCAGTAGTTACTGGGTTACAAACTTTCTATTACAATCAGTAGTTACTGGGTTACAAACTTTCTATTACAATCCAGTAGTTACTGGGTTACAAACTTTCTATTACAATCCAGTAGTTACTGGTGTTACAAACTTTCTATTTACAATCCAGTAGTTACTGGGTTACAAACTTTCTATTACAATCCAGTAGTTTACTGGGTTACAAACTTTCTATTACAATCCAGTAGTTACTGGGTTACAAACTTTCTATTACAATCCAGTAGTTACTGGGTTACAAACTTTCTATTACAATCCAGTAGTTACTGGGTTACAAACTTTCTATTACAATCCAGTAGTTTACTGGGTTACAAACTTTCTATTACAATCCAGTAGTTACTGGGTTACAAACTTTCTATTACAATCCAGTAGTTACTGGGTTATAAACTTTCTATTACGATCCAGTAGTTACTGGGTTACAAACTTTCTATTACAATCCAGTAGTTACTGGGTTACAAACTTTCTATAATTACAATCCAGTAGTTAAAGAGTTACAAACTTTCTATTACAATCCAGTAGTTACTGGGTTACAAACTTTCTATTACAATCCAGTAGTTACTGGGTTACAACTTTCTATTACAATCCAGTAGTTACTGGGTTACAAACTTTCTATTACAATCCAGTAGTTACTGGGTTACAAACTTTCTATTACAATCCAGTAGTTACTGGGTTACAAAACTTTCTATTACAATCCAGTAGTTACTGGGTTACAAACTTTCTATTACAATCCAGTAGTTACTGGGTTACAAACTTTCTATTACAATCCAATAGTTACTGAGTTACAAGCTTTCTATTACAATCCAGTAGTTACTGGGTTACAAACTTTCTATTACAATCCAGTAGTTACTGGGTTACAAACTTTCTATTACAATCCAGTAGTTACTGGGTTACAAACTTTCTATTACAATCCAGTAGTTACTGGGTTACAAACTTTCTATTACAATCCAGTAGTTACTGGGTTACAAACTTTCTATACAATCCAGTAGTTACTGGGTTACAAACTTTTTATTACAATCCAGTAGTTACTGGGTTACAAACTTTCTATTACAATCCAGTAGTTACTGGGTTACAAACTTTCTATTACAATCCAGTAGTTACTGGGTTACAAACTTTCTATTACAATCCAGTAGTTACTGGGTTACAAACTTTCTATTACAATCCAGTAGTTACTGGGTTACAAACTTTCTATTACAATCCAGTAGTTACTGGGTTACAAACTTTCTATTACAATCCAGTAGTTACTGGGTTACAAACTTTCTATTACGATCCAGTAGTTACTGGGTTACAAACTTTCTATTACAATCCAGTAGTTACTGGGTTACAAACTTTCTATTACAATCCAGTAGTTACTGGGATACAAACTTTCTATTACAATCCAGTAGTTACTGGGTTACAAACTTTCTATTACAATCCAGTAGTTACTGGGTTACAAACTTTCTATTACAATCCAGTAGTTACTGGGTTACAAACTTTCTATTACAATCCAGTAGTGTACTGGGTTACAAAACTTTCTATTACAATCCTAGTAGTTTACTGGAGTTACAAACTTTCTATTACAATCCGAGTAGTTACTGGGTTACAAACTTTCTATAATTACAAATCCAGTAGTTACTCCGGTTGACAAACGTTCTATTACAATCCAGTAGTTACTGGGTTACAAACTTTTCCTATTACAATCCAGTAGTTACTTGGTTACAAACTTTCTCCCTTTCTATTACAATCCAGTAGTTACTGG